>JABSMS010027817.1:0-10176 GCA_018902275.1 Aleiodes sp. PSUC_FEM 10030003
GACAGCTAATGTCCCGTTATGACAAAGCTGAAAATTAATTGTGAATAAAAATAGTGAAGTTTGAATATTTGAGTGACATAATAAGTGTTTAGATAATTACTGTTACCTCATAGAAATGAGACTTACCGCGCGCGCAGCGCGCGTTCACCCCTAGTAAATTTATAATAGAGGTACGGGATGTAGCCATTGTCACACTAAACCTAAAACCATAAAATTTTTCTGTTTCAGATGAGCCGTTGTTCAGATTTTTTCAACAGCGCACACCTACCTACTTTTTGAGGACTCCTGTTTACCTGGAATTATCACACTGAAAAAGTTGTTAAAATCAATAAAAAAATTGGTCATTATAATTTACGAATGTTTTTGTTAAGCCTAACAAGTTTTATATCAATAATTATAACTGTATTCTTTCAAAGAAATCAATAAAAATAGCGTTTTTTTTGTGCATCCAAAGTCGACAGACCCCTTAATCAATTTTCTATCCGTAGTAATAAAATAATTCAATAAATAAATATACTTACCACGGAAAAAATGATAAATGTTGAGAGAGAAATCAATGATTTTTTCTGTGTTTCACGAGTTATTCACTAAAGGTACATGGAAATATTTCGAGTTTTGTGTGAGCGTAATTTTAGGTACAATCTCAAACATTCCTCATGGTAAATTGTTTTATTTTTGAAAACATGATTCTCAATGTTTCTAATAGCGTTTTGTAGACTATGACGTCTTTTTAATTCACAAAAAATCCCAAGAAATTCAAATAAATTCACTCGCTGTTCATTATGCGATGTGCTTGGAGCGTCACTTTTTCAATTTCCTCTCGTTTAATTGTATAGCAAGATCGACAATTCCTGATGTTTGATAAAAATCAACGGCAATAATACTCGCTGTTGAAATCCATTCTTCGATATACCATTGGGGGATATGTCTGCCAAGTCGTTGAGCCCAATGACGAAGGCTCAGGTCTTTTGTGAATGTATCTTGAATAACAGTCCCCACAGAATGAGTAAATTCCACCATAGCCGCGTAAGGCTGATACAACCTAATGAATCACAGGAATTTTAAGATAGTTATTCAAATGCTTTGAAGTGATCTGGATATATTAATGATAAATCATTGGCAAATACTGACCCATCATTTTTCTTCCAAATACTCCTTCGATGTACAGCATCAAAGTAGGAATGCAACCTATTGATAGTTTGAGCATTACTCCAGTACTGAGGAATTGGAACCCACATAACGGCGGATAATTTGAATGCACCATGCGAGTAACTTAAGATAAGTCTTTTATCCTGAACACCGAAAAAATTTTTTAGTTTAAAGTTCCAAGCTTCGCGTGGCCGAGCATGCCTCGCAAATGAGCGTTCAAGATAATTTATAAAGTTCAGATGATCATCATGAGAATTGAAACCTAAAAGATCACAGATTAATTATATTTTTATCGACTGTTAGATGTAATGAAAATGTTTTCATATTTAAGTTATCAAATTTGTTTTTATTGGAATGAATGTTAGGGCAACTAAGTCATAACTACAAAGTTCCATTCCTAAATATCTAATGCACAATATCTAACCATAAAATATCCAATGAAGAAAAATGAAAGATGAAAAAATCAACGCTAAAAATATCGAATATTTCTAGAACCTCATTAATGTAATTAATAAATTCAGAAAGACTTTGACTCGATAATTCCAAAACTAGTAGTTGTGAGAAATATTGCATAATGGAGAACGAAAAATTAGTCTCGCATACCTTTTGGAAATTCTCTGAAAGATACAATCACTATATCTCTTGACACGTCCATAAATTCATTGATTTGTCTCACCACCTCATCCATCGAAATCAGAACGAACAAACCATGTGTTACTATATACTCCTTTTTTCCCTCTACATACACGTAGCCTGGTCTCAAATCCAAATAACGTATACCATCCATCAATTGAGATTTTATTGATTTTCTCTGTTGAATGAAAAATGATTGTGCCGACAAATTTTATTTTCCCCGAAATTAAAAAGAAAAAAATTAATTACTAGAATTATTATTCCTCAGAAGAATAAAGCAAACCTGACAAAGTATCCAGCGAGAAATAAAACTTTGATCATTCCATGATTCACTGCTTGAATTTGCGTAGGCTGCGGATTGGTGGGTGCCAGGGATGATCAGCTCGTTTAAAGAAGCGTTTCCCAGTAAATCTCTTCTGTCATACATCCATTGAATTTTCGGGCTACAAGACGAACTGCTGAATGAAACTCCATCTTTACGAATTATCTCTGCACAGTATTTATCTATAAGATAAAAATTGTTAGCTTTCCAGGAAAAATAGTTTGATATAATCTAGCACTTACACACACAAGTAGAAAGCTTGTTACTTATAATATAAAAACTCTACTCGAATAGTTATCTAATGATATAAGTAGTTGGTAGATATCAGTGTAAGAAGTACTCTACGTTTGGAAATGAAGTATTTCTAAGAAACAGCGGTTTTCGTTAGAAACACAACAGTTTCTTCAATCGAAATCATGCAAAATAATACATGCTCGCGTTTCTTCGCTGTTAAAATGGAATATACCCTATACATCTCTAACTATGGAGCATCTTACAACTCATAATTTGAAGCCAAACTTAATGTAATCGAATGCAATGACAATTTGTGGATATTCTTCGATGATTATTCAGTTTATTAATAATATATTCCATTTCAACAAATGACATTGATTAAAAACAAAAAATTATTTTTAAAAACGATTACCTGAGTTTTCACCATGTTTTAAAACTTCATGTGGCAATTCATAAAATCCAGTGTATGATTTAATCAAACTGGAGTTTGTGTAGGATGTCTGAGGATATAAAGAGTAAAACAGCAACACATCTGTTTCACTAAAGTTGGGATGATACCAGAAGATAGAAATAGGTAGAGAACCTTCCTTTTCGATAGCTTCCTGAATGACAAGAGTTATCGGCTTCTCCTCAAGCAATACTGCATACTTGATTGAAATAATAACACAAAATATCAAGGAGAGAAATGTAATGGCAGGCATATTCTCAGATTGATTTTAAAAAATGAGATTTAGAGTGGTAGTAAGTGTCACTCGGGCCATTCGTCACCGGTATCCAATATCAATATTATGATAACACAGTTCGTTAAATTCGCATGGTAATTATACCGATATTAACATTGCTTTTTTCGGGTTTGCTTATCTCGATGTAAGGAATCGCTATCAAATAATAATCCAGCGACGTGGCAGCGTCGCACGCGGCGTATATGTTGTTATGATGTGAAAACAGAAATTAAAAAATACAAGAAAGTAAAAAGCTTTACAAATCCCGAAACTGGATTTGATGTAATGATATTGATCTATTGATTTGATATTTGATCTATTTCAATCATGGATATCTCATGAAGGAAATTATATAATCGCCATAGAGTCAAAAGGGCGTAGGTGCCATTTTTTTTAAATCTACAAAAATTGAATCTACATTCATTTTTTGATAAAAATACTAACTGACGCCTTTCTATTATTCAGAAAGAAAAAATGGCACTTACGCCCTCTCGATTCTAGGGCGATGATATGTTGTAGTGAGCGTAATAAAGGGAACGAATTTGTAGAAAATACACAGTTTGAAAAGTGGGCAAGAATATAAACATAAAAAAACTCGGAAGTTATAAACATATAAAAATGAAACCTCGTACAATTTTATAGTAATTTTATGATCTTCGAAACTAGTGGCCTTATAAGAAATTATCAAAAGAGCTTTCTAGCAGAGAATTTTGTCGGCTTCGAAAAAGATTTCGCCACGAATTCTCGTAAACCTCATTGTTTCTCCGTTAAACACGAAATAATCTAAATGAAATTCTTTCACGCATCTCACTTTATTATTTCGCTACCCCATAATGCGCGTTTTGCGCACAGCATGTGATAAGTGATTTGTTAAATTTTCGGAAATGATCCCGCGAAAATGCCTACCAATGAGATTAAAGTGTGGCATGATCTCGATGTATTCTATTTCAATGATCGCAGCTCAACCAAATATCTTCTTCTTTAAAGGGTAACGGGACCTAGATGAGTTTTCCAATTTTCAAATGAATTTTTCAGTTCATAATGATCGATTTTTTCGAAAAACAAAAGTTCCAGCCACTTTGCGATGTTAAAAGAATAGGCTATGACTCTCTTGACTTTCAAAATTGATTATTGTATGCAAAAAATCCTTTTAAGAATTCAAAACATGCAAAGAGTCCCATCACCCCTTAAAAAGGATTAACGCATCATTACACTTAGACCTTGTCGTTTTCATAATCAATCAATTTTATTGGATACATTCAACTGTGAAATGCTACATCATATGATATCGTCACCGTAGAATCAAAAGGGCGTAACTGCCATTTTTCCTTGCTGAATAATGAAAGGGCGTAAATTAGTATTCTTATGAAAAAATGAATGTAGATTCAACTTTTTTTAATTTTTAAAAAATGGCACTTACGCCCTTTTGATTCTACAGTGACGATATGTTACTTCATGAATATAGATACATAGCATCTTTCAAGTATTTTTTTGCAAATTAATGTCTTTGACACCAGTATCCAAATGGCATCATGAAAAATGTTCCCAGTTGGTCGAGGCAAGTTATGAAGGCAGTTGCTCTTGGGTACATTGGGAACTTCATTGCTGTTGGAATCAAATTAAAAAAATTAATTAACTCATAAAAATTCGTAGTAGGAAAGCTGGGATTAAATCGATGGAATTGAAGATGGGATGCACCGGATTTTAGTTGAAACTTGAATATTCTACACTGTTAAAACATTATTATTCGAAGTTCAGCGGAAAAGTATTGAAATATTTAACAAGCTTCGGTAAGCTTAAAATTCCACGAAATTTATCTTTTGAGAATCCATTTGTTATGAAAATATTCAAATAAAATTTGACATTTCATCAAAAATTATTGGTTTAAATTCCATTGAATTATGATTTTTCGAACACATTTGAAGTGGATTAATCATTGAATCGATGAAATCTTAGGCAATTCATGGAAAGTCAAGGCTTCATTGCGTCGAATTCCCGATTAACGAAAAATTCGAGTTCATCTATCATTGTTAATCATATCATTTTTTAATTTTTCATGACGACTGAATTTTCAGAGATAATTTTGTCTTAACTGGAATTAAAATTGCGCTTATTGACATTGAAGTTTCAATTCTTTTAAACAGTGTATACATTTGAAATTACTCGAGAAGAGCGAAAGTATTTGGAACGGGATGTTTCCAATGATTCCATTGAAAAGCTGAGGACATTTCCAATGAAAAAAATGTGTCGAGATTGATTTTTGGGATTTTTTTTGAAACCAACCGTTTTCGCCAGAAATTCAGGGCCAAACCCTTTTCAAAAATTTCAGTTTTCAGACAATTTTTCGGGCTTAATTGCCGAAGCGCAAAAACTAAATTGCCCTCCGACAATTACAACTAGAGATATTCACAAAAAAAATGAGATGTTTGAAAATGGAAACGGTGATTCTTGAATTTTTCGTAAAACAGTTGAATTCTCAAAAGGTTTTCAAAAATTAATTCTGACACTCGCTTCTCATCGAAGAGTTCCTCATCTGTTCAATGGAATCATGAAAAACAATTCTATCTCGGAACGTTTCATCCAAATGTCCATTTTACCTCACTTCCACCTAATGTTATATAGAGTAAAGAAAAAATTACCGTGTCTTGTACAATATTTGAAGTCGTTGGATATTATCTTTGCTACTCTAACGTTTCGTGGATTGTTTAGTAACATTTGGTCCATCCTCCATGTATTCAGTAATCCATTAGGTGTGTACTAAAAAAATATAATGCAAATTAAAAATCAAGTGAAGTAATGTAAATTAAATAATCAAGTGAATTTTCAGTATTTTTTTACTGAGGAGATGAAACAAGATAATTCGGTTTGACATTCGTTTTGTAGGTTTTGGTTTTTTTTTGCAAGGTCATGCCAATATTCTACTATCTGAATTATTTTCGGAGAGATTCTACAAAAATCACTCACAACGTACGATTGAGTTATCTCGCTTCATCTCTTCACTGTTCAATTGTGATGAAGTCTCATCAATAAACGAATAATTTTACACTTACGAAGCCAAGTCGCTGCATTAAACAGGTGTTGTAAACCTTCGTATCTCTGACTGTAAACAATTTCAAGAAACATAAAATTCTAATCAAGCAAGAGAGATAGAGAAATTTTCCTGAAGTATTTTTTCAAAACTAAGTTTCCTTCAGAGAAACCAAATTCCCACGAGAATTTCTCTATTGCAATTATCGTACGAAATATGTAATTACCAACAGTAATAAAATTAATTTGCGAACTAAAAGGAAACTATTCAAAAAATTGCTTATACATTCTCTTGCAAATATCTTCGAAACAAAAAGTTTTAGAAATAAAAACAATTTTTTTTGTAGAAATTTTTTCTGCCGCCAAAAAAGGTATGAATTTTTCTAAGCCTTTCATTTTTCGAGATGACCATTTTAGATGAGTGAAACATTTAGTCGACATCTACTCAATTACTTATCATTCGGAAGACTGAAACGTGCTAAATTCAAAAATCCCCGAGTTTTTTCTCCGGGTACGATATTACGATATTATTCCTCTGATTTACCTCTCAAATGAGTGCACTGGCGTTCGGCATATCCAAATTCTGGAGGTCCACATCTCTGACCAGACCCCGCATTCTAATAAAAAAAAAATTTCAATTGTTTCTCCTCTCATTCATTAAAATGAGATAATTCAAAGATAGTAAGCTTACGTACAACGAAGAGTACCAAAAAAATTGAGGAAATAATGAATAATTTTGCCATTGTTATACAAGTTATTCTAAAGCTGAACTGATTTTTAGAGATACGTGGCACATTTTATATCATTTCTGCGTATTCATAATGTAAATATGAATTTATAACTTTATTTAATAATTTGATAAGATTTTTTTTCGGAAGGACAACACTTTTAATTCAATTTTAATCAGTTTCAGGGACATATGTGAAAATCGGAATTTATCTCGTATATTAAATTAATTCGTGAGGGAGAAAATAGAACGAAATGAGTTAACTTTACATTGCAATCAATTTTTTTTCAAAATGCTTTGAAAAATAATTGAAATATAAATTTTTTTATAAGGATTTTAGTTTATTTCCACTGATATTTTGTGAAGAGTGATTACCACAAATTCAAATTTCATTAATTTCAGTGATTTCAAATTGCTAAATGAAGAATAAAATACATGAATATTATGAAGGAAAACATTTATTTGAAGTATAAAAGTATTTATTCAATAAATTACGATGCCTTATAAATTAAATGAAATAAATAAAACAGATGATCATTTTTCTTTCAAATCAAAAAACAATAATTAAAATACATGAAAAAAGTAGAAATAAAAATATAAACAAGAATAATAATGCAGCTTAGAATTAATTACTCATTCATTCACAATCTTGATTCAACAACACAACAATGTTGTATTAAAATTCAAATGAATTATTCAAAACTGTTAATTCAATCATTTTTTCCCTCTCTCCTTCTCTCTCGCTCTTTTTATATAAAAATGAAAAACAGGTGTCGAAGTAGTCTGAAAATTCTATTCTCAAGTGAAGCATGTAGCGTTAGTCGTTAACAATACCAATTGGCACGATTCCAAAAATATTATTCTATCTCTGATTCCAAAACCGCCCACACAATTTCCTTCACACTTTTATAAACCTTAGAAAAAAAAAGTAACGAACTATTTCCAAAATTATTTTATCTAATTATTTACATCTTATAATACCTGATATGTCTGAATGTTTGAGTAGAAATACGAGTTTTCGAATAATAATTCAGTAAAAAAAAAAGTAGTCAAGCATAAATGAACTTTTTCATTTCAAATCGTTTTATCGAGAACATCTCGAAAACTAAGCGAGATATGAAATTTTTGATGAGAACCGTTTCCGAAATTCTCGTTTAATTCCACAAAAAATTGATCGACGAAATTTTTTGTATCTCCCGCCAATTACGAGATATTCACCAAATAAAAATCCTCACTTCCTCACTGAATTCACAGCCAATAATAAATTACAAATAAATAATGTAAAAACTATTTTTCGATAAAAAATTATTATTATTTCACAATGCTAATTTTTGGTTTCATCTGTGAAATTGTCTGATCCTTTGTTCTGTTACCACTGCATTCACAAGCCGTATGTTTTTCAACCGACAATCTAACCGTTTCTTTACCGCCATTATCGACATATTCATAAATAATATCGAGATATTCCATTTCAATCGTTCCTTTTTTCGGTAAACAAGTTTCTGTATACGATTGACAACAACCAGACTGTCCGTCACAACGATTAACAACCAAATAATGTGGATGAATTTTTGGTATATTTCCTTCGTTAAGAAAATTATTTTCAAGCAATAAATCGGGTAAAAAGTATGCCCTCTGTTGTGGTGTACCGCAACGAAAATTTAGGAATCTCTGGAGTGCAGTGGATCTCCGTGACGGTGATCTCTTTGATGGCTGCAAATTGTTTACTGATGATGATGATAAATGAGCTGATATTATCTCCATGCTCATCAATGACATCGCAATGACAAATATTATTTTATCCATTGACACACTCTTCACGAATTTCGCCATTTTTCATTTATCAATTTTGTTTGATTTTATTTTTAATTATCAACACCCTTTAATTCCACGTTGCTCGATATTACTCGATTTATCCACTCTGATGCTTCTCAATACACACAGATTTGAGACTGAGGGGATTATGGCTAGCAGACGTGTATTTATACAACAGTGGACATTGCTTCCCACTCACTCTCCAATATACTTCACGCACATTGGATTAAATTGTTAACGTTGTGTCATCCAGATTCCCCCAAAGAATCAATGGTTTCTCGATTATTTTCACCGCGTTTTCCTTGTTCGTTTCAACCGTTTTTTTTTGTCAAGTAAATGGAAAATCGTTAAGATCATCGCTATCAAGTGAATTGGGAAGCGATGTGCGAAGCCGAGACGAATCATCTTCGTTATTTATTTTTGGGGATTGTCTTCTAATCTGAGATACAGGAATTTTCATAGAGACCTTTTTCGTCGGCCTCATTTCACTCTGCAATAACGTTTCCCACGGAAATTCCTGTAACTGCCTCACATTTTTGAATGTCCCGCCAAAACTAACGGCAAAGCGGAATTTATGTGGACCGTTTTTCCTCCGGGTTTTCACATAAAGCAGTTATTTTATGAGGATAACACTGGGAGAATACTCTGCAATAATTCTTTACGGCTTATCCTTGTTAATCACTTCGAAACTGTCAGTGTTTGAATATTTTCTGGGGAATAACGATTCTGAAGAATTGCTACCAGTTTTTTTCTTTATTCATGGCGTCGATTGTCGCATGATACTGTTTCAATTTCACGCGAATTTTGTCTATGAAGAATTAACTCATTATTCTTCATTTTCATTGCGATAACGAGTTTAATGAATTAATTGTTTTTTTTTTTAATTTTTTTGCAGAAAAGAATTTTTTCAACGGAGAAAACGAAATTATTCATCTTCAATTCTTTTTTCTTTGAAATATCCCGGAAATGGAAAGGGATTTTATAGAGCGGAATCAGCTAAAAAAAATGTCTATAAAAATTTCTGTCTTTCCGTTTTCTTCTAAAACTTCAATCGTTTTACTTTTTTATTGATGATTTAATTTGTTATTCCCCTGGAATATTCGATGGTTCTCTCTCCTCGCGAATCTCAAATTCATGATTCCCGTGAATTTTGTGGTTTTGCATAGCCGTGAATGAGAAATGAGGATCTAACAGAGTCCGAGGGCGACAAGCGTCATTGGGTTATTCCCATGCAAGTGCGTAGCAGAAATTGAACCCTACAATCACTGCAGTAATGCTCGGAACCCTTCCGCAATTCACTGAGATGACGTCTTTTAAATAAATTAGTCATTCATTTTAATAAAATATCTGCAACACAGTTCTGATTTTTTTCCGAAGATATTAATCAAATTCAGAGTATTTTAAATAAAAATAATTGATCATTTTTTCATTGAGAATTCGTCGAAGTTGACGAAGATTTTCATCAAGTTCATTATTATCGATTTTTTTCAATAATAATTCAATAAATAATTCATCAATTTTTTAAAAATATCTCGGAATCTGAACGA
>JABSMS010027828.1:0-10170 GCA_018902275.1 Aleiodes sp. PSUC_FEM 10030003
TCAAAATATTCATATTTTGAATATTCAATTCACTTTTTGAATTGAATAGTATCCTTCGATTCAATTCAATTCAAATACTATTCGCACACCCCTAGTAATCACAATAATTTCTCTATCTCTCTTAATTACCGAGAAATCGCAATTTAAATTGATTAATCTCGTTTCTCCACTCAACTACTGAATTACCAACAATTTAAAATTCCACGAATTGAAAAAAACTAGAGCAACTCCTTCGGCCAAAGCCCGGAAAATTTCCCGTGGAAAACACTGCAAGACAATATATTTTCTTCCAATAGTTTCCACAGTAATTAAGAGATAAAAAGTTTTGGACTAAAACTTTTGTTTATCCTATCTAGGAAACTCCTCGATAAAAATAGGACGTTTTTTTTCCTGTAAATTTCCCCAGATTTTTTATGAACACATTCCCTCCGATTCATCAACCTTCAAATATTTCATAATAAACGAAAAAATTCTGGTTTCGCTGAGTGACAAGTGACGTTGAAAAAAATTACCAGTAGATATACACAATTTTTCTCTTTTTTTGCGGGTGTGGCGCAAAGAGACAGAATGGAACGACGAGTCAGGGTGGATTTGGGTTGGTACGCTGTTGTGGACGGGGAAAAGCGCGAGAGGGGAACCCGGATCAATACCCAACGAGTCTCGCTTCTCTGCGACGCGCAGCGTTGGATGCTTCCGCCTCTGTCAAAACTTTGCGCCAATTCTTTTTCCCAAACCAAAAAATTCAGATGAAACGACGAAAAAAATTTTCGAGAAAAAAATTCCAGACTTACAGACAAATATTCATTGATAAATAATTCTGCAAGTTTATATTTTGTGGAACTCATGGTCATCTCCGGGGACCGACGACCACTTCCCTTTCTCCGTAATGGCGCGGGAGAGAGAAACACAATGGTTACCACTGTTCCAGTACTGATAACAAGCTTTTATCGCTTCCCCCATTTTACTGAATTTTTATCCCTTTTTTATTTCCCCAATTCTCTAAACATCGTTGCCTCAAAAACTCTTTCTTCTCCAAACCGAACAACGTAACAAAATAATCTGCAAAATCATCGAAAAGTCACACGTATCCATCAAGAAACGTCTGTGCCCATAAACGGAAGCAGACAGAGAGAGAACTGCGGAAGTAACATGCGAAGCCAGCAAAGCGAGAATACAAACGCGACCAACAACGTGAACGTTGCAACATACAGAGAGACAATTGGCAAAGCCAGACACATTGGACATTTTGGTTGTACGAATAATTCCAAAACCGCCTGTCATTCGTCTCTTCGTCCCCAGTTCATTTTGCATCCAATCGACAGTCATTTTGTCTCGCCCCGTTGCTTTTGTTCCATCGGTCCCTCTATCTATTTTTTCCCCATATCAGATTCAAGTGATACTCTGTATTATCGTGACGGGAGAGCTTTTTTTTCATCGTTCCGGATCTCTCTGATTTTTTTTTTCCAAAGCTCTCTTGTAAATCGATATTCGTGGCTTTTTTTCAATGAGAAAGGAAGACGAATTTTAAAGAGGAATTGATGAATCATGGAAAGAAAGTTTTACGCTGTTTACTGGTACAATTTCAGGTGAAAGTTCGTTGTTTTTGGTTAGGTCGCTTAAATTGACGTTGAGGAAGGTTAGGGATTGAGTTTATAGAGAATCGGTTTTTCGTTTGATTAAACGGAACGGGAACTAATGGAACTAAACGAGCTTTCTTGTAGCAATTTGGAATCGGTAATTCTCGTGGATTGGAAATCAACTAATTTCCATCGTTCATTTCCCGATAGTTGCCGGGGTAATCTCATTTTTAAATCAGTATTCGGTAGAGGATAAATTGAAGGAATTTATCAAGGAATCTTTTCTTTAGAGAATTTAATTCTCTACAAAAAAGGTCTCTCGATAATTTTTCCTAAACACACTCGCTTCCGAGAAATTCGCAAAGGAAGTCCCAGATAATTTTTCGACTCAACGTCCTTGACTTCTCAAGTATTCCATCGGCCAAACTCAAAGAATGAAATCGTTAAAATTATCCAAAAAAAATAATGTATTTTCAGAGCAGTAAACATGTTTTCTTCGGCTTTTTATTACAGGTATAAAGCGAATCGTTGCGTGAGTGGGGGCGGTAGCCGCGGAAGCGGTGCGACCGGAACAACCGGACCGACTGGTGGAACAACTGGAGGTGGTAATAACGTACTTGGTAACGACGGTAGTGTTATAGTTGGTCGTGGTGGTGTTTACGGGGGTGGTGGAGGGGCAGGTAGCCCCAGAAGAAGTGGTGGACAACAAGAGGGTGGTGGCGGTGGTGCACAACCACCTCTCAACGGTCATCATAATCATCATCATACAACTGGTACAAGACACTACAGGCACAAACTGTCGGCGGGCTGTGTTGAGCTCCGTCATCATCCCCATCATCACCGACACCACCCTCACTATCGCTCCCATCATCGGGGCATGACCATGGGCCAAAAGATATCAGGTAAATTAATGTTTCAATTTTTATGATTTTTTTTTGAGATAACATTTTTTAGTTTTTTCGGAAATAACTTTGGAAGTAGTGGAGATGGAAATTTTTTGTGAGGACCTTTTTTGTAGGTCTCTTTCCGCTTTACATAAAAGGTTTCATGAAGATTTCTGTATCTGCTTTCAATTCTAAGATATTCTACAAAAACTCAGCCAGAAAGTCTTGGAAGAATATAAATGAAAAAATTTCAATTTTTTCGCCGAGATTCTTTTGCGAATATCTCGGAAACTAATGGAGACACGCCCTTTTTGCTCGAGATACTTTTTGTAGAGAATTTAAAGAGCTAGAAAAAAGGTTCAGGGCGAAAAAGACCTATCTCCATTAATTCCCGAGATATTTCAGAAAAAACATTGCCAGAAAAAATCGACTTATCCTATTTTACCTCCACTACTGATTGGTCGTTCATTCTTCCGCGAATATCTCCAAAACGCGTAGCTTCACGAAAAAATCCCAAGGAACCTTTTTTGTAGAGAATTTCACAGCCTACAAAAAATGTTTCTTGATAAATCCTCCTAAACCCCATCGTTCCCGAGATATTCTCGAAATAAACCACTAAAAGACACCATGATCGACACATCCCTCCTTTCAATATTTTTAATTAAATCTTTCCCCATTAATTCATTCGCTCATCATTTCCATATTTTCATAACCATTCTCATGCATGAATATGTTCACTATTCACATTCACCTCTCTCCCTTTTTTTTACCTCGTTTTTAATAAAAACTTCACATTTTTTTTCTCACCAAAACCCGCAAATGTTTTAACAGTTTCACCTCTATCACTTTTCCATATTCCAGACAGCCGACGGCATTAGTACCGACGTTGGCTATAAATAAACGTGGAAATGAAAAGTGCGGGAAAAATTTTGGCGGGTGAAATAAAATATACTGCCACAGGGCGTGATTTACTGCCTGCTCGCGAGACGTTTTTTTAAAAAAAAAAACATTCTTCCTCTTTTAATTCTTTTTCATTCTCACCTCTTGCCACCTACGAACGAAAAAGAATTGCTTCAATCTTCCATTAATCATCTCAATTAATGGATAAAATTCCTTAAAACATTTTGAATTGAACCCAAAAAAAAAAAATTCCAGGCTTTTAAAATGCGAAAAAATTTGCGAAATAAAGTACACTCCCGTGATTTACGGCTCAGCCGTGAGACGCCGTTTTTTTATTCCCTCCACTTTTAATATTCTCTTTTTTCTCTTCTTTTCATATCCATTCGGATCGTCCGCATCGTTCCGTTAAATTTCCAATGCCGTGCACGAGGCATTTTTTTCTTCTTCTTTTTCGTTAAATTTTTCTCTAGTTTTTCCAGACAATAAAAATCGATTTACGGCGTTTCATTAATCTGTCCTTTACGCGACGGACCGTAACCTCAGCCGCTATCGAGACAAATTTACGATCACTTTGGTGTGTATTATAGCGAGTTAGGTGTCAAAACCGAAGGTTGCATTTTTTTACAACTTTTTTTCTTCGTCTGAAACGTTCAACTCATGGAAAACGGTTTCTTCAGCATCAAATGCAGTTTCTTCTGTTTCTGAATTTACAGTGACAAGGGAAAAAGCCTCTGGGGTTTACCCGCAAATCGGTGGGGGTTTACCCCCTCTCCTGACTTTTTTGAGAACCACAGAAGGCGCACAGCTGTTGTAGACAAGAGAGTAAACTGAAAATCCTTTTGGTCAACCGAACTGACCGATTTCGTTGAAAATCTTTCTGTGGTTTCAAAAACCTTGGAGAAATCCTTTGTTATTCTTTCCAACACAAATGGCTTTTATTTCCCAAAGAAAATGTAAAGGAATTTGACACAAATCGCACGTTGAATTCTATTTAGAAACTAAAATAATTTAAGTGAAGGTTAAATGAATTGGTTAATTAATTTTTTGTTTTATTTGTTTAAGGCGGCGTGAAGAGCGTGACGCGCGAAAGCGGAGCTGGAGCAGGAGGAGGAGTCGGAGTTGGTGGTGGAACAGTACCACCATACAAGCCAGTTGTGCCACGTGAACTTGCACAGGATTTCTCGAGGCCGGCGCGTCTCGATGTACTTCTTGATATGCCACCAGCGTCACGAGAAACACAGATACACCATGGTTGGAATGGTGACGACCGTAGTCTCAACATATTCGTCAAGGTGAGAATAAAAACTCAATGAAAAACAAATTGAAGATATGAAAATTGAGATTTGTCGATTTTAGATGGATTTTTAGGAATTATCTCGGAATTTAGGGGAAACGAAATGAATTTTTTCACTTGAGTTCTTTCGCTCCAAAATGTTTTTTTTAGAATAGCTGGGAATCTAAGCGGGATAGGGAATTTTTTGTAGGAACCTTTTTTGTAGCTCTCATTTTTGCCGACAAAAAAGATTTCATGAAATTTTTTTTATCTCTCGAAGTTACGGAGATATTTCAAGAAAAACGAAAACGAAACAATTCTAATTTTATTTTCTTTCGCTTCGCAACGATTTTTTTGGAATATCTCTGAATCTAGAAGAGCTAGCGAATTTTTTTAGAAAACCTCTTTTTAGCTCTCCTTCCATTCTGCAAAAAAGGTCCTCACAGAAAAATTTCTATTTCAAAAATACTGAAATATTCCAAGAAAACTGCAGAAAAAATAGAATCACAATTTATCTGCTTCGCTCCAAAATGATTTTCTTGAATTATCTCAGAATCTAAGCGAGATAGCGAATTTTTCATCAAAACCTTTTTTGTAGCTCTCACTCTCCTCTACAAAAAACGTCTCTATAATTTTTTCTCCATCTCCAACAGTTTCCGAGATATTCCCCAAAAACCACAAACTTAAATAATCCAAATTTTGATTTTTTCTCTGAATCAACAGGAAGACGACAAATTGACGTTTCATCGTCATCCAGTTGCCCAGAGTACAGACTGCATAAGAGGGAAAGTTGGTTATACAAAGGGAATGCATGTTTGGGAAGTACACTGGAGCACAAGACAACGTGGTACACATGCTGTTGTCGGTGTTGCTACAGCCGATGCGCCATTACACAGTGTTGGCTATCAGAGTCTAGTCGGCAATAATGCATTAAGCTGGGGCTGGGACCTCGGAAGAAATAAACTTTATCACGACTCGAAAAATAACAATGGCGTTACGTATCCAGCGCTACTTAAACCTGACGAGACATTCGTTGTACCCGACAAATTTTTAGGTGAGTTTCCTTTATTTAATTCAAATATTTAAAAAAATGAAAAATTTTCATCTATTATCATTTAATGAATTATTAAAAATATTTACATTGGCTATATTTTCATGTTCCTTTGTCTTTTCAGTTGTCCTTGACATGGACGAGGGCACGTTAGCATTTGTCGTCGATGGCCAGTACCTGGGCGTAGCTTTCAGAGGATTAAAAGGAAGAAAGTTACACCCCATTGTCTCCGCTGTGTGGGGACACTGTGAGATTACAATGAAATACATCGGCGGCCTTGACCGTAAGCAGCAAAACAATTGTTTTATTTATAGTTTAAAATGAATCAATAATATGCGGTGAAAAATTATTTCTGCGGTCTAGAATATAAACTACTGATTAATATTTAATAATCGAGTGGTCATTGAATTGAGAATCCTTGCCGATTTTTTTTAGATCTCGAGAAATAATTTTTATTAATTTTTCATTGTGAGGAAGTACATTATTTTTTGTATAACGAAGAGCGTAACATTTTATGCAGTGTGATAATTCGATTTTTCAAATTTTCCCTTCGATATATATCGAATAATGTGTGTGTAGTTCTCAAGAAAAAAAAACTTTTTGGTTTTTGCGAAATATCTCGGAAAGTAAGCGAGATACGAAAATTTTCGTTCATACCTTTTTTGTAGAGGAAAATCAGAGCTACAAAAAAGGTTTCATGAAAAAATTTTCTATCTCCTTTATTTTCCGAGATAATCCACAAAAAATGAACCTCAAACCTGAAAAAAAACATTGAATAATTCAAATTAAATTAATAAATTTCCTTTTCTTTTCAGCCGAACCTCTGCCACTTATGGACCTCTGTCGAAGAGTTATCCGACAAAGAATCGGCAAGCACCGGCTCGATAAAATTCAAGAATTAAATTTGCCACAGGCAATGAAGACTTATCTCCTCTATCGTGACAGGAGGTAACCACCATGTTTTCCAATGAATGAAAAAATAATTCAAGTTCATGAAAAAATCATCGACGTTTATCCAGATAATGCCCAGCTGCCTTGCAAGCAATCGAGAACAATCCACGTGTAGTCTCGTGTCTCACTTATATTTCAAAAAGAAAAAATGAAAAGCAAAAAAAAACATTGAAAAACAAAAGTATGAGTCGTTATTTGTGATTTTCTCGTTTCGACATCCTTGTAAATGTCAAATAAAACATGGACAAGTTTACGTAAATAATGTAATTATAAAATTAATTGAACAAAGGTGCAAAACGACTCGAAATTAACTGTGAAGGGATAAAAAAGAAACTGTCTAGCAAATTATTAGGTAATATTGTTGTTTTATGTTGTCAATACGATTGAGTCTTTATTAATTGTTATAAGAAAAAAATGAAAAAATAATAGTGCAACCTTAATTAATTAATCGTGCGCGGTAACACTATGAGTCTCGTCGCTTATTCCATCTGAATCGCCAATTTTTTTTGGAACAGTTCATTCAATTAATCGTCATTGCAAACAATTAATTGTGACGTGAAATAATTCTGTTCTTATTCCTCAAATTATCTTCATCCGTTAATTGTCGATTAAAATCATCGAAAATCTGCAGTAAAGCAGAAAAAATTAACATTAATTCGCGATTTACGACGAGACAATGTTTTTTCGTTTATTTAATTTAATTAGGAAACATTGAAAATTATTTTACGTGAATGCATCTCTCGATGAATTTGAGTTGACGATAATTACTTGTGATGTCAAAAAAAAATCTCTTATTTTCGTTTTTTTTCTTTTTTGTTTATTATTATGATGAAATTACTTGTGATGTCATGAAAAATTTACTCTTTCTTCGTTCTTTTTCGTTTATTTTCTTAATATTAGTAGCAAAAATTTTTCCTCGTCACTCGAGTGAAATTATTGGATTAAATTCCCGGAGATTCATTAAAATTTAGTTATTAAATTTCAAATTAATTCGAGACACGTGACTTAGGGGGGAGGGGGGGACAACAGTGACCCTGAAGATAACTTCATGGTTGGCCAGTAAAAAAAATTAAAAACAGTTAGACTTAGTCGAGCCTGAAGACTGACAGTGGTCATTGGTACCTAACTTAGTGCAACAAATGAAGAAAAGTCAAAAAAAAATTGACTTTTGGCGAAAATAAAAATAACTCGTTGCACGAGAGGTCTAGTCTGTCTGTGGACCTTGTGTGTTGGGCAGAGGAATACTGGATTAAAGAATAAATAAAATAATGATTTAAACAAGAAGTAAATGGACTCAAAAAAATGGAAAAATGAAGTGTACAGTGACGAAAAAAAATGGAAGGATAATTAATGAATGAAGATTTTTTCAACATCCACCCCTTCCATAGACTCGTTTTTCAAATATTTTCTAAGCATGCTAGGTCTAATGAGATAATTAGTGGTGTGAGCGTATCGTGGGGGCAGATAAACTAAAAATGAAAGGGATTTTTTAATTTGAAAAATTTCATTTAATTAAAAAAATGTTTACGATGTTTGTGTAAGAGAAGAGAAAAATAATGACTGTGTCGGGCAATTTGGTGGATTTATTTTTTATCAATTACTATTATTATTTTTCAATTTATGTAATTTTTTTGTGAGGTTTTTTTTCATTGTCAGCAGTCTGGTCAATATGTGTCATGTAAACGTGTGGATAAATGAATGAAAAAAACGAAATAATAATTAATGAGTAAAAAAAGTAATTGAGGAGAGGGCACGTGAAAATTTCGACATTTTTCTCCCCAAATGTGAAAATAATTATTACCTCGAATTTAATTAAATTTAATTATGAAAGAAAAAAAGATTTTCATTTAAAATTAATAATTATGGAAAAAAAAAACTGTTTTTACTTTATAATTAACGACAGAATCGACTGAGTACGGGCATTGACAGTGAACATTGCATAATTTAAAACAGACTAAAAAATAAAATACTGTCATCCATTTTTTTTTTGAGAATAGAAACAAAAATGATGAGTTATGTGTTGACTGTAATTTTGTTTTTTTCACTGAAAAATACGAAACAATTTCAATTGACTAATTGATTAATTATTTTTCGTTTAGCCGGTTTAACATTTTAATGAGAATGAAAATAATTAATTAATTAATGAGGATTCAAGTGAATAAATTCAACGTTATTAATGTATATATCGTAATAACTGTTCTATACTCTATTTCATCGTACAAAAAAATGTTTAAAAATGTTTAAATCAAGCCTGGCCTATATTATTACCGAATACGCACATTGTCTAATCCGCTTCAGTCATAATTCAAAGTCAATTCCGCAATTATTGGAATAATTTTTCTCCGTTTAAATTTTTTCTATTGCGGAATGTGTCTTCCAAAATTTCATTAATTTTTTTTTTGCACAAAAACGAAATTTTTATTGAAAATGTTTCATTAAAAATATGAAAAAAATAATATTCACGGAAGTGTATATACTTGAGCCCTCATACTTGATTCATTTGAAATGAAAAAATAATTAATTGAGTGCAGGCAACACCGCAAGCCTAATCCAACTGAGCACATTAATAGAATTTTAAAGAAATAAAAATGAAAATTAAGGAAACAATTTTTAATAAAAAATTATAGTTCTCACGTAATTCACACACGAGCGATTATTACATGTACAAATTAAATAACTTACGTTTAATGAGGAATGAGAATTATTTGAAAATAGAAAACACAAGTTTATGAATTTCGCGAATTATTTCACATTAAAATCATTTATTTTTGAGGAATTACATTGTTTTGTGTATAACGAAGAGAATTTTCTTTTTTTCTGTATTTTATATGAAGTAGAGGGGATGAAAAAAATTAGTGCTATGTAAAATACGATGTGTAACATTTTATATAGTGTGATAAGTCGATTTTTCATTTTTTCCCTTCGATATATGTCGAATAATGTGTCTGTAGTCCTCAAGAAAAAAAACTTTTTTCGTTTTCGCGGAATATCTCGGGAAGGAAGCGAGATACGAAAATCTTCATTCAGAACTTTTTTGTAGAGGAAAATCAGAGCTACAAAAAATGTTTCATGAAAATTTTTTCTATCTCCCATAGTTTCGGAGATATTCCAAAAAAACTGAAGCCAAAGTGAAGTGATAATACGAGTTAGCTAAACTTTACCAACAGTTTTCCTGAAATATCTCGGAATCTAAGGGAGATACGAAAATTTTTATAAAACGTTTTTTGTAGAGGAAACTCAGAGCTACAAAAACCGTTCAATGAAAAATTTTCTATCTCCTTTATTTTCCGAAATAATCCACAAAAACTGAAACTCAAATTGCCTTGCCTTATTTTCTCAATTTCTTTCTCAATTAATTTTGTGAAATAATTCGCGTGATTTATCACTCTTGAGATTGAATACGGGGATAAAATTGACACAATTCCACATCGTGAAGAGCCACAACCGTCTTTGTAAACAATATACTATTTTATATAGTAAAAAAAAGAATTATGAATGAAAAATAAAAAATTATCTCGACGGGTGTTCCAAACA
>JABSMS010027839.1:0-10167 GCA_018902275.1 Aleiodes sp. PSUC_FEM 10030003
TCGACACATGTATTTTCACTAAAATTTCCTCAGCTTTTCAATGGAATCATCAAAAAATCTCTATCTCGAACCGTTGAATTCGAATGTCCATTTTACCCCACCTTCCCCTACTCTATTTTCCTGAAAAAAAATTTTTAGACGCTTTTGAAAATTTATTATCTGAATTCATCGCGAAATTTAATTGGAACAGAAGTAAAAAAATAACAAATAATTTTTTGAGCGAACAAAATTTTAATTTGCGATATTTGAGTTTAAGATAATTTCGAAAAACATCGAAGGTTAAATTGAAGAATAACTTAAAGTTGATTATGTACCAACACTTCGACTTCTTAACTGTTTATATAATTAAAGTAATCTAATCACATTATCGAGCATTCAATAATTATTCAGTATTTCCATAAAAACGTTCTGATCTTAATTCGTATAAAAAAATTCTTTTTAATTTCAAATATTGCAAAGATTCAATTTTTTCGTAATTTTTTAAAATGATCAATGATCAATTTTACGTTAAAGGTCCATTTTGCCCCCTCCCATCTCCAAAATTAAGACAAATGGACAAATTTTTCTGAAAAAAAATTTGTAAATCAATTATTTCGTTCGATATTCCATAAAAATTTGTGTAATAGTATAATTAATTTATTTTATTTCCAATATAATTTAGGAGCAGTAAGAGATGCGAAAATTTTGGCAAAAACTAGAATAAACTCTTCTCATTCTACCACTCCACGTGAATCACTTTCGCTCGATAAAACATCCGTTGAATTCTTCCACTGATTGATGAAATTAATGTCGGGAGAATGGATTCAAGTAAAACGTTCAGCCATGCTAATCCGCGGAACAAGGCCAATATCCTAGCAGTTCTACTTTGGACGTGAGTCAATATTATTTTTCTCGCGGATTATCTTATCTTTCTCAAGGCCTCGTAATTGTGCGTGTTCTCATTTGCAGATGGACTGTGAAATTCTTCAAAACTGGCTACTCAAAAATCTTGGAGCCGACAGATCTCTTTGATCCGCTGAAGAGCGATCGTTCTGATGTACTTGGTGACAGACTAGAGAGGTAATTTATTCCGCGATAAATGATATCGTTGCCCTAGAGTCGAAAGGGCGTAAGTGCCATCTTTAGAAAATTACAAAAATTGAACCGACATTTATTTTTTCAGTAGAATAATGAGTTACGACCTTTTATTAATTAGCAAAAAAATGGCACTTACGAAAACAACCACAAAACTTGAATAGAAGCTCCCCTTCTTTCTTCACACACACAAATAATTGTGTCAGCTAATTCATTCCAACATATGAATTTAGTTACTGTTTCTGAAAATAGTTGAGCCAGTCCCCTATTCTGATCGAAGATTCCCCACTTTCTTTATTCCAGAGAATGGATGAGCGAATTGGAGAGATGCAAGAGGCTCAAGAAAAGCCCGAGTTTTTTAAGAACCATAGTCCGATGCTTCATCTGGGAGTATTTCCTACTTGGATGTCTGCAGATCCTCAACGAGTTTGGTCTAAGGTGAATAAATCGAACGAATTCCATAAAATCGCTAACATCTAAAACCAACACGAAATGCACCGACGCATCCTCACTCTGTCACTCCGCTCCCGAATTTAATCTTCCAAAATAATTTTGTCTCCCCAAAATACAGACTCGGCACTCCAATGCTGATCGGCGGTCTTCTCCATCACTTCAAGGACGATTCAGATGGTGCATTCCACATAGCACTGATGTACGCAGCGGGAATATGCGTGGCCACAGGAATAAACGCGATTACAATAAACCAATCAGTCTTCGGTGCGTTTCACATCGGCGGAAAAATACGAATCGCGGTGTGCTCGGTAGTCTACAGAAAAGCGCTGCGTTTGAGTATAACAGCACTCGGTGAAACAGCTCCCGGGAAAGTTGTCAATCTAGTTGCCAATGACGTAAACCGTTTCGACATCGTCTCAGTTTTCATCCACTACATGTGGTCAGCGCCGCTCTCCGGAATCATTATTGGTTACTTCCTGTACCGGGATTCTGGCTACGCTGGTCTCCTCGGTATTCTCGCTGTCTTCATTGTCGTGCCAATTCAATCGTACACGGGAAAATTGTCATCCATATTTCGCCTCCAAACTGCAATTAAAACTGACGAACGCGTTCGTTTGATGGACGAAATAATATCCGGCGTTCAAGTTATCAAAATGTATGCTTGGGAGAAGCCATTCTGCGCTATGGTTGAACTTGCGAGACGACTCGAGCTGAAGGTTGTACGTAAGAGTTCATGGATCCGCGGAATATTCATGACATTCAACCTCTTTACAACAAGAATGGCCGTTTACTGTACCCTAGTTGGTATGCTGTTCTTAGGCGAACCGCTGTCAGCAGAAAAAGTCTTCGTTTTTTCATCGTATTTCGGTGTACTTGCTCACACAATGTCCGCCATGTTTGTCCGTGGTGTTGCAGAAATTGCGGAGTGTGTCGTTGCAGTGCGTAGACTGCAGCACTTCCTGATGTACGATGAGTTCACAGCTGTTGAAAATAGAACGATAACGAGCGATTCAGTTGAAACGAAACGTACATCAAAGCCCGATCTTCCTTACATCGACGATGAGAATCATGAAACAGAGATTAAAACTAATGGATTGGCGCTTATTGCTAGTGACTTGGTGAAAAACACTGCAAATTACGTGATGAATCAAAAATCGAGCGAGAAATATAGTAATATTGCGGTATCATTGAGAGACTTGACGGCCAAATGGGATCAGCATGCTTCCGACAAAATTCTTGAGAACGTGAACGTTGAAATTGAGAGAGGTAAATTATATATAATAATTGGTGCCGTTGGAGCAGGCAAGAGCTCACTTATATCAGCGATTTTGGGAGAAATGTGGATTGCGGAAGGACGAGTTGATATAAAAGGCGGCATCAGTTACGCCAGTCAGGAATCCTGGGTTTTTGGATCAACAGTCCGGCAGAATATATTGTTCGGTCAGTCATACGATCGTCAACGTTACCAAAGAGTCGTTAAGGCTTGCGCTCTGATTAGCGACTTCAAGCAATTTCCTCAGGGAGATCAGACTGTGGTTGGTGAACGCGGTAGTTCGTTATCGGGAGGTCAGAAAGCGAGAATCAATCTAGCGAGATCTGTTTATCGTCAAGCTGACGTTTACATCTTCGATGATCCTCTCAGCGCAGTTGATTCGCATGTTGGCAAGCATTTGTTCGAAGAGTGCCTGAAGAAATACTTAGCTGGTAAGACGAGAATTCTAGCGACTCATCAGTTGCAGTACATCAGAGGCGCCGATGCGATTTTACTTCTCGAGCACGGAAAACTGAAGAGATTCTCAAATTACGTTGAGCTTCTTTCGGAACGAACTGATTACGCTAATTTATTGGCTTCGGATTCTGCCGAAGCAACTGATGATTCATTGCACGAAATAACGAGCATGAAGAGGCAGTTATCAACTGCAAGTACTAGAAGCCGTACACCAGATGTTTCAACGTGCGATACCGATGGTGAGGATGATGACGATGATGAAGAAACCACTAATATTCTTGAGGGAACGTCGAAGGGAATTATAAAGGGTTCGATTTATGCCAAGTACTTAAGAGCAGGTGGCAACTGGTGTATGATTACTGCAGTCATTGTGTTCTTCCTTCTCGCTCAATGTTTGGTGACGCTTAATGATTTGTTCTTCCCGACTATGGTGAATGCCGAAGAGAAGCGTCATGATGAATACCAGAAAGATATGGAGAATTTGACTGTTAATTCTACAGGTTACTACGAGTATTCGATTGAACCGGCTTACGGATACGTTTACATTTACACAGCCATTGTTCTTTCGATCTTCTTCGTCGGTATAACTCGGTCATTTTTGTTCTACGGTTTGGCGATTGGTGCATCTCAACGTCTTCATGATAGAGCATTCGGCGCATTGATAAGAACTGGAATGCGATTCTTCGATACGAACCCAAGTGGAAGAATTCTCAACAGGTTCTCGAAGGACATGGGAGCTATTGATGAACTGTTACCAAAAGCATTTCTTGATGCCGGTCAGATTATTATGAGTATGGTTGGTGCGCTTGTTGTGGTATGTGTCGTCAATCCGATATTCATAGCACCGCTCGCTGTTATCGCTTTTGTGTTCTACTACATTCGGAAAGTTTACCTGAGAACTAGTAAAAACGTCAAGAGATTGGAGGGAATGATGAGATCACCGGTGTTCACGCATTTAAATGCAACGCTTAATGGTTTGTCGACAATCAGAGCTTACGGTGCTGAAGACATTCTGAAATTCGAATTCGACAGATTTCAGGATACTCACAGCTCCGCATGGTACATGTTCATAGTGACTAGTACGGCATTTGGTTTTTCTCTCGACGTTTTCTGTTTTATTTTCACGACAATTGTTACATTTACGTTATTATTTGTGAGCGGGTATTCGGGATCCGAAGTTGGTCTTGCTATAACAACTGTCATTTCAATGACCGGGATGATTCAGTGGGGAATGCGCCAGAGCGCTGAAGTCACAAATCAAATGATGTCTGTAGAACGAGTGCTGGAGTACACTTTGCTACCACCAGAGGATAACCTTCCGCACATTGGTAAAAAGAAGAAGAACCTAAAGCAGATCAAAGTTGCGGAAAATCAGCTCGAGGTAGGACCAGTTCCTGCACCAAAAAATTGGCCGAGCGAAGGATGTATTAGGTTTAGGTACGTATACCTGAGATACGCGGACGATGAAGCGCCGGTTTTGAAAGGACTTGACTTCGTTATAAAGCCGAGAGAAAAAGTCGGAGTTGTAGGTCGCACGGGTGCTGGTAAATCATCGCTTATTGCCGCACTTTTTCGCCTGGCTCAGATTGATGGAATCATTGAGATCGATGGCGTTGATACTGGAAGTATATTCCTCGAGGATCTGAGGAGGAATATTTCAATAATTCCGCAGGATCCGGTTCTCTTCTCCGGAACTCTCAGGAAGAACCTCGATCCTTTCAATGAGTTCAGTGATAATGAACTCTGGAGAGTTTTGGAGGAAGTTGAGCTGAAGGATGCCATAACTATTGGTGTTAATGGACTGGAGAGTAGAGTTTTTGACAGAGGCACTAATTACAGTGCTGGACAGAGGCAACTGGTTTGCCTCGCCAGAGCTATACTGAGAAATAATAAAGTACTTATGTTGGATGAAGCTACAGCCAATGTTGATCCGCATACTGACGGGCTCATTCAAAAAACAATTAGAACTAAATTTGCATCATGCACGGTACTTACTGTAGCACATCGGCTCAATACTATTATGGACAGTGATAAAGTACTTGTTATGGATAAAGGTCGTTTGACTGAATTCGATCATCCACATATATTGCTGCAAGATCAGCATGGCCAATTTACCTCACTTGTTAAAGAAACTGGTCGATCAATGCACGATCAATTATCCAAAGTAGCTAAGAACTCTTATATTGAGAAATACGGAGAAAGATTGTAAATTTATTTTGTATAATGATAATGAGAAAAGTACAGTTTATTTTTTACGGTGATTTACAAAATATCTGTGTCTAATCGGAAAAAAGGTCTCACAATTTTTCACCAAGTATTAACGCGTGGTGCTCGAGATTTAAAATCTTGGAGTTATTAAGTCAATTAAATTAAACGATAAGAATTGGAGAATTCATCACATTATTCCAGAAACATCAATGTGATTTAATGAAAGCATCAGTTTACTGATATAATGTAGGTCGAAACTGTCGTACAACTCACCAAAGTTTGTATGTGATCATTGAAAGTAACGAAGGAGAATATAAATATGAAACTGTCAATTTGGCATTTTCTATAGAACTATTTTTTGTATAAGTTTTCGTCGACTTTGCCACAATAAATGTATTCAATTAACGCCAAGGAAGAATGTCCATACAATTTAGAATTTATTGATTATCTTAAGGAAATATATAATATATATGAAAATATACTGAAATTTATTTCACCTTTCTTTATTTCCTAAAGCCGGTTCTTTATTTTTTTTTGTCTCGAATTTTGATCAATAAGAATTCTGTATTCGACATCTTCGTGGAGAAATTTTACGTTTCTGATACTGAGATAGGCTATAAGCTAGTGAACATTTTTTTTTTGTTGCCTAGCAATATAAGGGGTATTTCGAAAAATTATCAGTATAATATCTTCCTTCAGATACCACGTGATGTCAAATATCGAGCTCTTATCGGTCGAAATTCGCGTGAAAAAAATAATCATCGAAATTGTGCTTTGAATCTTACAACTTCATTCTCAATTTTCAATTCCATTCTCAAGGTTTATCGAATGAAAAAGTAATAATTGAATTCATAGGAAAATATGTTCGTACAGAACTATTGAATATCGTATTATTCCGACTAAGACCCGTCGAAATTTCTGAAAAATCGTTGATTTTGGGTCTGAAAATTGCGTTCCCCTAAAACCAACAAGTATCGACTACAACATCAATTCAAAAATTCAAACCATTTCTCTCAATTCAGAAAATCCTATTGTTTCAATTTTCAATATCAGAATGGCACCAATATTTTCCCCACTTACTCCATTTCCTAATCGCTAATGAACTTCGTAAATGCGTATCACAATAAAATTCTACAGGTGAGATTGTAAAAAAGATAAGGCACCTTGAAAAAAATGTTATTCTGGCATTCGGCCACTTGTGTGACAATAGCGGAATACGTGAAATTTATGATACTGCCACTGATAATGTCACAAAGACATGACGAATGCAGAAAATGAAAATTGAAAAAAAACTACTAACAAATCGTACTTCACGTGTGGGTTGCGCTTTTGCATAAAAGTGCACGTTGTCAAGGTGCAAGTTATGTCTGCCTCTGACGATTGTCCGATAGCTAATATTCTTACTTTGTCGACTACATCGCGATAAGTGTGTTTCAAGTATATTAGAGTTGGTGAAAATTATTCTCGAGTATGCTAGGCTCTAAGAAGAGAATCGCTCTATTCTGCGCTGTTGCTCTGATAATTTTGAGGAACAGCGGAATCCACGGACAGGAAAAATGTGACCCCAAAGTTGCAAAAGGTTTTGATGAAGTGAAGACCTATCGGAGCGGACTTGAGCGATTGCTCCAGGATTTAGGAGGTGCCGTTAAAACAGTGGCTGGTTCTGGTGGTGGTGCTGGTAGCGCTGTTTTCGGAATCATTACGGGTCCATTCAGTTTCGTATTGCAACAGTTCGCAGGACAAGTTCACGCTATTTTTCCAGGTAGTTACGTGAACGCGTTTGATTATTTGATCCGAAGTTCCCTTCCTCTGAATGGAAATCTTTGCCAATCTTCAGTACAGTGGAAGCTCTAGTATTTTCTAGAAAGGGAGATGGAAACAGCTGTGCTCGGGTGTTGAGGGAAAAAATTGGTTCCATACTTCTAAGAATTCTTACTCAGAAAATCGATAGAGGTACCACTGTATTAGAAATAATATTCAGGAAGATTGTAAACATTCTATCCTAGTTTTTATTATTCTTCTGCACGCATTATTGATTATTTATCACTGCTGTAGAAAAATTTAATCGATTTATCGAATTAATCAGTGGTGACGGGATCAAAGATTCATCATACTCAATATCTGATAAATCGTTCAGTTGATCAAATAATATTAACAATTTGCTGATCTCTGTCGAAGAAAAATGGGGATTTTCCTGTATTTCTGTCTTGGTTTAGGAACTCTATGGTGTGGAGCCGGAAATGTAGCGAAAAATACGAGTTACTTAGGAACATTCGATCGCACGGACGCTTGCTGTCGCAGTCATGACGAGTGCGCTACTAATATTAACGCGAGTAGCTCATACGCAAATTTAGTTAACAACGGAATCTTCACAAGGTATTCCGATTCGGAAGATATTCAATAAAATTCAGTCGTGAAGTTGTAAAGGATGATAAGTCGACTTCTTTCCAGCGCTATTTTTCCGAAGATATTTCAAAACGTGAATTGACTTATCCCGGGACAAGATTTTGATATAATGGGATCTAATTATATCTGATCAGAAATATTCTGATAAAAATTTTGTTTCTATCTACCTAGATCTTGTGTACCATACATGACATATCAAAAAATCTCAGTTGATCCGGGTAGATTTCGACAAATCTGCAAATAGATCTGAGCGGATCTAATTCGATCTGTAGCCAGAGACTGACAGATCTGGAACCAAATTTCCTGAGATTCGTAATATCTATCTGTATCTAATCAGATCTAAGTTTCGATCTATGTAGATCTACTTGGTGATGAAAATATCTAACTTGTGAGATCTAGTCAGACAAGGGATGAAATTTTTGAATCATATCCCATTAGATATAATTAGATCCAATAATATCAAACTTTTTTCTCAGGATCTCAGTTTGCCATTTCGCTACTGAATTTCGCTACTTTCATTGACATTGAATGTTTCAGCAGAAAATTCTCATGTTTTTAATTTCCAAAGGGACCAATAAGCTCACGAAAACCTCGTGCTTTCAGATCTGCCTGCGGTTGCGATCATGCATTCTATCAGTGCCTAAAAAGAGCAAACAGTTTATTATCAACTGGAATTGGTAATACATATTTCAACATTCTCAGACCTCAGTGTTTCACATGCGACCATCCAATTGTTGGATGCGCTAAAAAGGACAAGTAATATGTTCTCAAATCTCATTTTTCGAGAATCATTTCGATTCATAACTCTGCACGACAAATGATTCATACAATCTATTGCATTTGCAGCAAACGAATCGTGGACAAGAAATGCGCTACTTATGAACTTGCTGCGAACAAAAGCATGATCCTTCAATGGTTCGACAATCCTGATTTCTAGAAATACGAAAAGCAAAATTCCTTCCATAACTATTTATTAAATGTAAGATTAGAGACAAAAATAAAGGATGGCCGGTGTTATTCAGCAGCTCAAAGTTACAATCATTATTGCATAATTTTCACCGCGCCATTTACATTGACTACGCCAGTCGGTGGTATTCCTCGTTTTATTACGTGCGGTATCGTCTTCGGCACCATTCTGAATGACAAGAAACAAACATTAATAACACTAGAATAAATCAGGAACATAATCGTTCTTTCTGTACAGTTACTTACGTTATGCAATCGATAATCGGACAGACTGATAAACACATGGTGCATCCAGTGCAATCGTCATTGACCCGCGGAATATGCGTATCAGCATTGAATTCAATAGCCTGATATCCGGAATCAGCGCAGGCCATATAACATTTGCCGCAATTTATGCACATATCGTCATCAATAAGTGCAACAACTTGTTCTTTATTATCAAGTTGCTTGTACGCTCCAATATGTTTGAGTGCTTTGCCAATGACATCCTTTATTTTTGGTACTGAACCTTCATATCGAGGAAGAGGTCTCAATCGTTCTACATCAACCGCTATTGGATCTGTTCGAGCTTTCAATTCAGCCTCTGCTTTCAATCTCATCAACTGATATTCACCGAAATAAGGTACATGTTCTCCAAGAGCGTGTTGAAGAGACACTGGTTTACCTTTCTGATGTTTCATCGTTGGTGGACTCTGTCCGTCCCATCCCTCCAACCAATTCGCTTTCTGCAGGTATAACAATGCTTTCAAGCCCGTTACATAATCGTTGATTAGTGAAAAGTCTTGATTCTGTATCGCACTGCAAATTTGTACGACCGAAGCTCCACAGTATAAGAACTGCAGAGTAACATCTGCTGAATCTACCCCGCCGATTCCCATTATTGGAAAATTAGGAAGCTGTTTGGCGATAGTTGAGATCGCCCGGAGTGCTTGCGGTCTAGTAGCATTTCCCGAAACCCCACCGTAAGTTGTTGCTCTTTTCTTGCCAACAGCTGGCCAGGGTGAACCATCTGCATGAAACCCCATTAATCCAGAAACTGTATTTATTGCTGATACCCCCGAAGCACCACCTTCGTGAGCTGCCACGGCAATTGCACCTATGTCAGTGATATTTGGAGTCAGTTTGACGAAGAATGGAATTTTCACAGCTCTCCTCACCCACCTAGAGATATTCCTGACCAATACCGGATCTTGTCCGCAAGCTAATCCCATACCAGATTCTCCCATACCATGCGGACAAGATAAATTAAGTTCCAAACCATCTGATCCCGCGTCCTCCGCCATTTTCGCCAATTCCGTCCAATCATTTTCATTGTAAGAACACATTATACT
>JABSMS010027850.1:0-10166 GCA_018902275.1 Aleiodes sp. PSUC_FEM 10030003
ATATATTTTATCGGTATATGTTAGCTTTTATATCTTTCGGATATATTTTATTCATAAACAAAATATATCATATTAAGTTTATTTTATGTTCGGAATTCAGTTTATTTATTTTCAGAATGGAAAATATTCCTCAACAGCGTAAATTTTCAACAACTTCCAAATTTTCCATTTTTCATTATTTTTGACGACGTTTGATCTACCCAGGTAATCCTAAGGTTATTAGTTTCAGAAGAGCGACATTAATCGACTCTCTCCTCAAATATTCATCATGCGACAGCGCTTTAAAAAAACCTTTGAAAAAAATTAAAGAAACTTGTCACAGGGGCTGGAAAGTACACAGTCGAGAAATAGGGCCTGTCAGTGAAGTTGAGTGTGGCAGTGAGTGGTTAATCGGTCGGGTCGTTTAGTTTCGTTTAGTTATATTTGGTAAGCCATAGTCCCGACTGCGGAGCAGGGCGAAACTGACTTCACAATTAGTCTTCACATAACTCTGTCTGATTTAGCGTTACATGCACACAAATAAACGTTCATTTTGTTCACTTTTTCACCTTTGAATTCCTCAAGAATAATTAATAAACAGTTCCAGCAGAAAAAAAAAAATCGGTGGATCCTTCTTTTCATTCGAACTTATGAATTTTAATCTCTCAGAAAATGATGAAAATTCATTCAAACAGATCACTTTCGGAATAGTTGTTCTTGGATCGCTTGCAACACGTGTATGACACGAGTAAGAACAACCCGAGGACCCTAAAGACCATATCCCATATCCCCCAGTGGTTCAAACACTCTTGTGTTTGAGCAGCAGTCTTTGGATGACTAGAAACCTTAGTTGTGTGCCCCTCTCTCGTGTTCCGACTGTGTAGAAAAATAGTTGGATACTCATGGTGCCTTGTTATCGAAGGGTTTTTACTTGTCAAACAGAGTATATCTATTCTCATATCATTCATAACTTAGAGAACTTCATTTTCAACCTTGAAAATCGAAGAAATCGGAGATAACGTAAGAAAAAAAAATCTACATAATTTATTACTTTTTTTTCAACGTTCTTTTTCATGTTTGAAGAAGTAATTCTCATGGAAAGATGATCCAATGCCATTTAGCGTAGAAATTTATAGCACACAAATTCGATGAAAAATTCATGAAACTGAGCTAAACACAAACATCTGGATTTCCCCGTACTTTCCTAGGGTATATGTTACCACAAGAGGGCGGAATGTGTCCAGCCTGAGTGGCAAACATTTTCACACTTTTCTCGGACCCCCTGCGGAATCTTTCGTAGAACTGATCATCGATTGGTCCAAAGTAAACCGAGTAGTCTCGAGAGGAACAAGAATTTTTAGGAGACAAAGTGACTCCGTTTCCCCGAGAAAATCATCTGACGAATCTTTACCAAGAACATCAGCTCTACCTATATATCTCAAAAATAATTTTTCTTCGTTATTCTCTTTTTTTCCTCATTCTTCTAAATTAATTTCAGAACAATTTTGTACATCAAAAGTTGGGGAAAAAGCAGTAGGAAAAAATGAAAAAAAATGAGATAACAAGGGTGACAGGTTGTAACTCACGAATTTATGACTTTTCTTCAGACTTGAAGTTATTTTATGCCAAAGACAAACCACACGGCTTGTCTGTGACGTAGAGTGCAGAGAATTGTGGGGAGGAGGGGGAGGAAGAAACGACAAGAGAGGGAGACGAACGAATATCTCAGCTGCTCGGTAGCGTTTTTACCCGGGTGGATATATTAGCGCCCGCTAATCCCTACGGATTTTACGGGCGGCTGTGCACGCGAGGAGTATGTCCCTCTTTTATCTCTCATTTTCCCTCAGTTAGAAAAAAAAGTAGGAGTAGAGGTGGAGGAAAATTATTTTTACTTGCAGGAAAATAAAAATAATCATGACTTCTGCATCTGCAAAAATTCCTGGGATTTTTCGTAGTCAAATTTAATTGCATCAGTTGGGAATTTTATTGACGATGCAGTTAAATATACAGTGTGAAAATGTGTCGCGTGCATGAATAAAGAGAACACGTGATGGGTGAGAGGAGAGGAGAAAAAAAATGAGCAAAAAAGAAATTGTGGGTGGTTAGTGGGGCGTATCGTGGTAACTCAATGAGGGTTATATACATGAATTCATATAGATGGAAAAGAGAGGGGAGGGTATGCTCAGTAAAACATCGTAGGCAGCTGTGGTTAGCTACTGAGGATCCCACGGGACGTTCCTCAGCCGTGAAATTCTTCAGCACTTTTTTTTTGATCCATAAAAGCAGAAATATTGAAGTATCCTGAATATTTCTATTGGCAGGCTGGAGAAATTTTTCGATGTGAAGAGAATTGGTGATTTTATTCCAAAAATTCATTCATTTAGATGAAAATCGAGAAGATTTTCCAGGTTTCAATTCGAAAAGTTGGGTTTTGGCGGATGCCTTCGGTTCTAATTGTTGCTGATGTTTCGTAGAGTTCTAACGTGAACTGGAACGGAAACTTTAGTTAACTTGAAATTTCACGAAATTTATCGCTTGAAAATACATTGGATATGAAAATATTCGAATAAGATTTGAAATTTCATTGCAAATGATTTGTCTAATTTCCAGCAAATAATGATTTTTGGACCCGTAAAAATTTTAAGCGCTGCTGTATTAATTTTTTGAGTAATAGAAAATTTAAGTTCATATATTATTCAATTTTTTATTGGAACTCGAAAATTCAGGAGCTCGTTGAAATTTTATACTTATTGGATATTGAAAATCATAGAATTTTTCAATTTTCCACGAAGAATGGAATTTCAAAGATAATTCTGTCTTAATTACAATTAAAAATGCGGTTTGGAATTTTAATGTACATATTGATATTGAATTCTCAATTCTTGTAAACAGTATGCAAAACATCTATTCAATAAATGAGAAAAAGAGGAAAGAGGAAAAGGTTGCATCTGCAGAATTAATTACGAAAGATATTATTTTTGGAATCCTAATGACTGATTCGATGCTCCAATTTAAACGTGTAGTCCATAATATTCCGAGGTGAACATTTTCCAGAATTATCGAAATTTGAGTTTCCTACGATTATCTCTAGTTTAATCATCTTTAATTCTTCGCTAAATAATTAATCTCAAAGATTTACAAAAAAAATTAATCCTTGTATACTTTCTCATCACAAAATTCTCATCTTGCCAACAGAAACCGTCCAGCAAAAAAATTCCCTTCCTCATAAAATACATTTATTTCATGAAAATTTCCTCCAATACTCGAAAATCCGGAACGTTAAGAATTGAAGAATAGCCGCGTACCGTAAGCACCTGTGAGCCTCCCTCTATCTTTTTTTCTCATTTTGTCTTAGTTTTCACGTCTCGCACGAGTGCTAGGAAAGTCGAAGCGTATCCTCCATCCCTAATCTTTCCATAATCCTCGGTTTCCTTAGGAAGTCGTTTATTAGTCAGTCTATGGGCGTAACACGGCCATTTAGTTTGACAAGAGAGAGACTACACACTGGTGGCATTAAAAGCACGTACTTGATCACACTGGAGGGTTGAAAGACACGTTTATTCACTCTCAGTACAAATTAAATTGTTGAAATTTTATTTAGACACTTTTCGTACATTGTCATCCACATTTTCACTCGATGATGAAAAATAAAATTTACCTGATTTTAAATGTTATTTTTTCATGAATTGCAAATGTAATTTGCAATGTGCTAACATTTTCAGTTGGCAAAAAATATGAGACAGCTGACGAGAAGTGTTTGGACAAATCAGTTTGTGGAAAAAAGCAGAAGAGAGAAAGAAGATTAAAGAAAAAAAGAAATTTGTTAAAAAGAATTGGGTCCTGTCTGCAGTTGACGTAATTTATAAGATTTCACATGTCCCAGTTTTACTGAGAACGAATGAATGCTCCGACGGACGGCGCGTTCAAGCTACCGTGTACCCGGTAATACGACGCTCCCAAAATCCCATGGAGAAAGAAGAAAAAAAAGTGGAAAATAAAGAGAGATGAAAACTTCAAAATCTTAATTTAGAGACTTTCACTGAATTTTAGATCTTCTTCCGTAGTGAGGATAAAAGAAGTGCATTTGTCTAAGCTTCTTTAGTAAATTTCGAGGGGGATTTGTCAGGATAAAAATACTTATTGGCTCGAGGCATTTAAGTACTGAATAATCGAGTGCATTAAGTCATTATGAGAGTAATTATGCTGATGATTCAACTAAAACGTTCTACTGAGAATTTTTTCATTGATAATGAAGTTTAGGTGTTTTCGAAATTACTGTCATCAAATAGCTAGAGAAATTTCCCCAAAAATAATAAAATAATGGCGAATGATCTATTTTGCTTAAATAGTTTTTGAGATACGTCGGAAATGATTTAGTTCACGATTTTGATTTTTGGTTAAAATTCAATTGCTTCATAGTTTTCCAAAAAAAAAATCCCAAACTCTTCAGTGGAAGTCTTCTAACTTCATCCCCACTGTTGTCATTTTATTTATTTTTCTCTTAATGAAAGAATCTTGCATTCCAGAAGGGAAAATACTTTGATAGGGTTACCATAAATGTTTAACCAATTTGTTTAGTTTCAACTTGACTCAGTTGTTACTTCAGCCACATGTAATCCGAAACGTGTCACGCATGGATCTCCCCCTTATTCATTGAGGGCGTGTTTCCGTAAAACTTGGGGAAAATCAGCCAAGGGATGCGTGTGTTTAGTTTCACACGCATAACATTGACAAAGATTTGTGAAAAAATAAGTGAGTAGAAAAGTTTTTTCTCACACTGAGTCACGCACCTCGTTGGCGTATCTTTCTTTCTCAAGAAGTTGAGGAAAGTTTTATTATGGAGAGAGATGATATGAGCGACGGTGAAGGAAGAATTTTGAAGGCGTCAAGAAATCTGAGATAATCGAAGGGAAATCAGTTCATTTCTATGGTGATCCGTTGGAAAATCCAGGGCCACCAGGATCGTTTCTACATAAAACGATGGGCCAAGTACTTTGCGGGGGTAAATCGAAACCGTAAAATCGCTGGGACTTCGTCCGGTGTCAAAATCACGTCGCGGCCCGTCGCTCTTACGAATATCGCACACGTCGATTTAGAGGCGTGACTGACAGGAAACCGGAAATATTCAAAGTTAAAATAACATCAGTGATTTTTCTCATTCTTGAGAGAGAATCCGCCCTTCCGATCACTTAGGGTGGCATTCAGGCACCTGTGTCTTGTGCAAACAAATCCGAAGAATTATTTCTACCGACGTGATTATAATTAAATTGGGGGAGAAAACCAACATTAACTCTGGATGAGCAGTGAGGAAAATTTCGTGGTTCTTTCTTCCCCCTTTAATACCAATTGAACTCTTGGACTGTAGCACGTAGAGGACACATAATGTGACCCCTCACTATGCCCAAGGGAGGCATGGCTAGCCAAGCAATTTGTCAACACCATTAGAGAAGGAAAAAAAGAATAAGGCACAAGGGGTTGACTTTGTGCGCATCTGCCCTCAGTATAACCCCGTCAAGCTATAATAAAAGGGGTAGTAAATGACTTCAACCTCGGGACTGGAATCCAAAATACATTTAGGATCATACACACACGCAGGCACCGTATGGTCAAAACCCCTGGTTGCCAAAATATTGGGATAGAAATTTTCGACGAAATGAATCCAACAGATTTTACCAAAAAAAAAGAAGGGGTTCTAAATGACTTGAGGGATTGGAAATATTTTCACAATTTCATCTCAATTACTCTGATACTTCTCTATCGAGGGGTTCTGAATGGAAGGATTGGTAAATGGGCAGATGATCCAGTAGCGGTTAATCTTCAATGTTTAAAAAGTTTAATCACAATTTTATTGGCCAGAAAATTTAATTCTTAGCGTAAAATTTTCATTTTCGTTTCGCTGAGAAAGAAATGACTTTTAACGAAGCTGAAGAAAAGACATTCAATTTCTTGGCTCTTATCATCACTTTACGACGTCGTTGATCGCTGCCTGAAGCCCCAATTAATTACTGGGTATTCATTGGAGTAATTACCATTAGTTTAGAATTAAAGTACTTGCGGAAATGGTATTACCTGAATTATTGTTAATTCAATCGTTCTTTTTCCTCTCAACCACGTGTATTTGGTGCATTAAGATTGTGTCATGTTCAATTACAATTATCAGTGTTGTGAAATTTTCGAAACTGATTAATGTTGAGTTCAGTGGAATGCGAATACGAAGGATGAAAGTGCCATTGGAATAAGATCAGGTTTAGTGGTGTTGGAATCGAGCCGTTGGGATAAGTCTGCCCGTTATCCCGATAAGCCCGGTGAGTTAATGAATCACAAAACAGGTGGCGGCGCTTGAAAACTTAGATGGTACTCAATTACAAAAACATCTCGAGACAGTTATTCTTTACTAAAAATTCTTGGCTATTATTTTCCAAAGTTATTCTTGTAAAATCTTACAATGTCGAAATATTTTAAACTTTGTAGAATAACAGAGATTCATTTTCTTTACGATGTTTGAAGTTTTTATATATATTCGAAGAGACCAATTTATCAATAACGATAATCGGGGAAACAGTTATTTTTTTAACGTTCATTGTCTCTTCTTCTGGAAGGTAATTGCGAGGTTTTATTGCTCTTGTTATTTTCAATTGACATTGAACGACAAATTACTCGGAGGCTGACAATGATTTTGTTTAAGGTAAAATAATATATTTTTAACATTAAACGAGAACACAAAAAAATTGTCAGAGTAATAAAAGTAAACGCGTTTCTTATCTTGAAACTTTATCATTTTCAATGCCATTTGTTTTCATGATTTTTAAATATTCTCAACAAATTTTAAGTTACAAAGGTCATCCAGATTTCTCACATTCGCAAAAAATCTCTTCACTCATCTGATAAAAATTTAATATAATTCACAAAATTGAGATAAAACACCTGGATGAAGTGAAAACCAAGCGACCGTCGGATGATAGAGCGTCGCCCGTATGGAACACCAAACATAATAAAAATAACCCAAAGATAATATGGGTTACTCACTGATAAGAGAACTCAACCATCGTCTCACCTATTTGCAATTCACACCTTGAAGAAACGAAACGGAAAAAGAACTCATCATCAAAAAAATCATTGAGAAATACTTACACTTTAATTTCTCCAATGGTTCATGCGTCAGCTGATGAGAAGGATTGTGGAGCATTGACGTATCATGATGTGAATTACCATGAACATCATGATGATGCATTGCATTCTGCAGATGATCACCATGAAGTCCCGCCATTGATGCAGCAGCTGCAGCATGCTGATAATGTTGAACTGATAGTCCAGTTGCTGTACCAGTAACAAGATCCTGGAGGCATAGATCAGAATTACCACCGCCACCACCGCCGCCGGCGAGTTCGAGGCTTCCCCCGCCCCCGCCGCGCTCCATGCTGTAGAAGGTTAACGTTGTGCCGACCGTTCTGTACACTTTTTCGGATGAAAAATGTCTGCCCTGTCCTCAGCGGACAATACGCTAATGAATAATCCCCTTTCTCTAAGGTGTCATATGTTCATCAAAACAATCACCGTTTTCTATTCACTCAATTTAATTTGGGATTAAAAATTGAAGGGCAATTTAATGGGATAAAAATTTTAGCACTGCTCACTATATTCACAAAAATAAACAGAATTATTCACACGAAAGATAACAGCACTATTAGTGAATCCAAGCACGCGTTACTCTCACTTACTTCGTATACGACGTTTTGATGATAACTGATAAATAATTCAATGGCAATCGCGTAAGATTACGTTCTATGTCTAATTTGACAAGGACAGTGAGTGGGTTAAGTCCAGAGAGGCCCACTTAGGTACACGCGTTTCATCAAAAACACACAATTCAGTTGGCCGTTTACGCTATGACTGTAACCACTGAAGAAAATTCCCTTGAGGTGTCTGTAGAGGACACTGTGATTTTCGAGATCCTCGAGTCGACGCACTGTCTTGAGAGGCGCACGAAACAAACTGTCACTAGTTCTGATTGTCGACCGTTGATATTCACAAGCTCCGAATTTCCGTGTTCATCATTCACTGGTTGATATCCATGGGACACGTGGTGTGGTGTAGTTTGAAAAAAACTCGGTCGGGATTGAAACGATTGGCGAAAAAAAAACAAATGAAAACAACGGAGAAAGGGGAATGGTTAAAGAAACAAAGAGGAAGTGAAAAAGGTTAAGGCGCACCAGGTCGATGGGGTAGTCACCTAGGTAGGTGGTGTAGTGTCCGCACGTTGGAGAGTTTAGGTAGGTGGGTCGCGGCGTTGGTTTAGCCCAGTTGAGCTTTTTGGACTGCCTGCCGGCTTAAGTCTCTAAGTCGGGTAAGCCGTACGGATCTAGTGGTCTTGGGCTTCGGGTTGCTCTTGGTGCTTCCTCTCGTACGAGTTTTGCAGCAGTTGGGGGCTCCACTTCTCTCTTGGCGCCCTTTCCCGATACCTTATGCCTTATGCTAGGGGCCAACCTGCCTGACTGTCTGACTGTGTGCCTATCCTGTTACCCAGTCCCCAGTCTTACTCACTTTGGACATTCCCCCTTCCCCTTATTCACTCTGTCTGTTTCCCTCTCTCTTTCTCTTTCAAGCCCACCTAGAAATACCACACCAAAAGACCCCCAATATACCAACACACGAGGAGCTTGCGGATACTATCTACACCAGCGCGCCGCAACGTTTTCAATGCTGCGCTGCTCCCCCCACTACCAACGTATCAACGTTTTATCTCCCACTCATGGTACTATCTTTGCCCCACCCACTATGATACAAAACTCCCCACTCCGTATTGCCATCCACATTTCCCCTCTCTTACTACCCTCAAATACACACTGTCACCACACATATTTGAACGTATTCGACAATGTTATTCAACATTTCGACGGACTCATGTGTTGCAGGAGTACCTGCCATGCTTTTTTTCAACACCTATCAATTGAACTTTTTTCTTTTCGCATTATCAACTACTGGGACACAATGCCACGTGGCTTAGCACTGGTTGACTGGATGCCTTTCGTCAGGAGATAATTCAATGGTAATCGTTTCACTCGAATGCTCAAGTAACTCTTCTAATCGTCACACTGTCAATTGAAGAATCATCATCGATGATGCTCAATTGTTACGTGAATGAGGATTATTATGAGGGAGTACTTGACTCCAGTGAGGAAAATTGTCCCTCACGAAATTTCGACTCGATGATGGTTGATATTGGCTAGTGCTCCAAAAGAAGATTGAATCGCTGTATCCTTCTCCGAATCAAATGAAGTCGAACATCGCTCTGTGAAGTACTACGGAACTTCGATGTAGTTTGTTCAACTCCTCCACTATCCTTCGGGTGCAAGCGAAACACGAGATCTCAACATTTGCAATAGCGCGAGAGAGAAGGAACCCTGAACTCAAAAACAAAAAGAAAAACGGAGCCTAAAAAGAAAAAGAAAGTATCACGAAAAGAAACTCCATGGAAAATACTTGGAGAAGGTAAAAACAGATATCTGAAAACTAGAAGTAGTGAAAGCTGATGGTGGGTGGTTGGTAAAAGCACTCAGTTCTGGGGGAATAGTACATACGTCAACTTGGTTGGGTAGTTTGAAGCAGAGGGTTGCGAAGGAGAAAAGACGAGGATGAAACGAGCGAGGAAGAACCTTAGCAGGAGACAAATGACAATTTAGCCACGCCCACAAGTACTGTGGGGGCGTGTATTGTTTCACTGTGGATATCATCCTGCGTTTGTGTTTGAATGTGTGTGAGTTCGTGTTAGTGAACACGTAGGGGTGAACTGTGACTAGTGAAGGAGAGGGAGTATCGTTGATTTTTGAGCGGCAAGGATCGTCAACGTTTCCGTTACTGCTGGGTACGTACTACTCTCCTTTCGTACTGTATGTGTTTTATTAGCATGCATATGTGTGTCTATCTATTGGCGAATGATACGGAAATGTATGCAGAGGTGTTATCCACATGAATCGACATTGATCGTATTATATAGTTATTGTAATTTCATAATTGATGGATTATGGATTATTCTCTGGCTAGATTGGCTTTTCGTGGGTTTCCTGATTATCATTGACTCCTTTGATTGATCCAGTTCAATCGAGCCGTGTGGAAAAAAATATATTCTAAAAAATATAAATCAAAAATATATTGATTATATATTCCAAAATGTATAAATTATATATTTT
>JABSMS010027861.1:0-10166 GCA_018902275.1 Aleiodes sp. PSUC_FEM 10030003
GAATCGTTTAATTTTTAATAATTTTTAATTCAATATTAGACAATAAACCCTCTTGTCCCCTCACACCCGATTTACATTCACTCCCCAAACTCCTTAATTCATAAATATTTTTGGAGCGAGTGAGTTCAGCGAAATTCATCAATAAACATTTTTGTAGGGAATTTTGTGATTTACAAAAAAGGTTTCTTGATAAATTCTCGTAACTTCCATATTTCCAGAGATATTCGCAAAATAATTGACGGAAAAATTTTCAACGAATTTCCTGCAATTTCACTGTGTAAATCACGGATAATAAATTAGGTTAAATAATTTTTGTTTTCCTTCAATGGCAAATTGAGTTAAATCTGTCGTACTAACTTTATTTAGTCAATTATTCGAAGCCTCCGGTTCTGAGCTTCGTTTAATAATATTCAACTGAATGACAAATCAGGTGTAAACAAGGGGAGATAATTTTTTTTTGATTTGTGGGGAGTGTTTTGACGTCGTGAAACATTGGTAAATCTAGTTAATCACTGGAACAACCCTCGCACCATCGCCCGGGGGCTCTAAATATTGTAACCTCGTTGATTATTTTACAGAGCAGAGAATAAAAGAAACAACGGGGTGAATATGAATGAATTAGCGAGGCGGATGGTGCGGATATTTCGTGGGAACTTGGGGGATTATTTTCATTTGTTTTTTTTTTTCATTATGAATGTCGTTTCTTAATTCATTCAGTTTTCTCTGATTGATCAACTTTGTTTTACTCTCGTTTCTCCATGATTCTTGTTGAATAAAGATCAGTTTCCATGGAATATCTCCAAAACTGGAGAAGACAGAGGAATTTTCGATCAGACATTATTTGTAGGTCTCATTTTTGTCTACAAGAGAAAGGTTCTCACGGAAAATTCTCCATCTGTCTTAATTTGCGAAATATTTCACCAAAATTCAACGATTGAATTTCGAAAAAAAATCGATTTACCCCAATCGATTACGAAATTGAGGAATTTTCGAAATTTCTTTATTTCCATTGAAAAGCTCGAAAAATTTTAGCCCTAAAATTTGCTATAGAGCAATTATTTTCAATCTAATACTTTCCGAAATAATTAAAAAACCAAAAATCACGAAAATAATTGTTTCTGGAATATCACCCCCTCCCCTTCCTCCTATCCAAACTCACAATCTTTCTGCTAAAGGTTTTCTTTTTCTTTACTTTTCCCTTAAAATCCATCACTCATGTTAGAAATCCCAAAATTATGTAATGCTAAATGCAAAATGCAAACCTTCTGGAATATACATGTAAAAGCCTAAAGATTTTAATTTTAAATATTTTATTAACATGAATAACAATAACAATATACAATTATAAAATTATACAAAATTGGACATAATTGCCTATATTTATAGTTTCAGCCCTCGGGCTTTTACATATGTTCAAAGTAATGTGTTTTTGTTGATTTAAGGGACATTGTGGGGGAGAGGATGAATGGGGATTAGGGAAAAATTGGAAAGAAAAAACCCTATAGCAACTGTCTAACAAAAACCGCTAAATTGAAAAAAAAAAAATCTGGAATATCTCCAAAACCACTGAATCAACATGGATTATTTTATACTGTTTTCCAGGCTAAAATTTCCGGATCTTTCCACTAAAAATATCGAAATTCCGAAAAAATCAAAACTAATTTCCACTCCCTCAATAATTCTTCTTCGTTGATAGATTAAACGTCAAAAAAAGGATGAAAAATGAAGAAACGAGTGGAAACAGTTGATCGCAGATAAAGGATAATATATCGTTTATAATGGGACTATTGGTGAATGGTGAAACATTAGATGATGAAAATAGCAATTTGTAACAGTAGAACTCACGTCTGAATCGGCACCCTTGTCTGCCCCAGGGCACGTGAAGGTAACGTACTCGTGGCATCGTTTGTGAACGACGAAACTACAGACTGAAACAACCAAGACGATCAAAGTCAAACTATTTTGGTTCAAATGGTGATTCTCAATAGACAGGTGTGTCTCTATGTATCGGGTGGTCCTTTCAATCTTCATTAGAGTTACTCTCTTCACTTTACAACTATTTCAACGTATCATGGTCATCAATACATCCTCTCAATTCCCCCGGATTGATTTCAGAAAATTATAACGATTGTATTGTGTTTTTATATGTATTATGCAGAGGCTTACCTTGGCACTGATATCCCTGCTTTCCAAAACCCCTGCAAGCAGAAATTGTAAACAAGTTATGTAATTTATTCACGCATTCAATTTGCATTTAGATGGAAATGAAAATTTTATTTACGTGCAATTAAGTATAAAATTAATTTTCCACATTTTATGCAACGTTTGTGCATCGTTTGTTCGTATTTCTTACGAATAATCATTTTGTATTTTTTCAATAATTATTGAGAGCAAAAAATATTGGAAGATTGAGGGAAAAGATTATTCAATTTTTCGCAAAAATTTACAGACAGTTTATTACGTCAATTTCGCGGAAATTTTTGGTTTTGGGATAGTTTATTAAGAGAGCTTTTTCCAGGAAATTTCACACTTAAAGAAGAATATGATTTTTCTGACACGAAATATAGTAGAAAAAGACCTGACAAGAAAGCACATTGTCATCCAGTAAAAATTTGGTTAAGCTTGCAAGAATTATAGTTATTGTAACAAGAAAAAAAAACACTTAGCTCAAAAAAATGGTTCTTCGAAAATAAAAAAATTGTCAAGGTTTTTCGTGAAGCTAACCATCGAAATTCCTTCCAGTCCATGAACTACAAAAAAAAAGTGTCTTGATAAATTCTGAATCCAATAGTTTTTTCAGTATTCGCAAAAGCTCCGATTTTTCTTTACGACACTGAGACAGAAACTACTGAAATCTTTCTGAAGATAAATTGTGGACTTCCGTTAATATCTCGAAAACGGTTATACTTAGAAAAATTTGTCAAGGGACCTTTTTTGTAGCTCTGCAGATTTTCTACAAAAAGCTCCCTTGACAAATTTTCCTAAGTATAACCGTTTTCGAGATATTAACAAGAAGTCCACAATTTATCTCCAGAAAGATTTCAGTAGTTTCTGTCTCAGTGTCATAAAGAAAAATCGGAGCTTTTGCGAATACTGAAAAAACTATTGGATTCAGAATTTATCAAGACACTTTTCATTCTTTTTTAGAATAAGTTTTTATCGAATAAGGCGGTTTTCCTCTCAATAAACTCTCAGCATCACTCATTTTTACTCGTTTTACATTCTTGCCTCCTACAATCCTCCCTAAGAATGAGCTTCATCTCGAACAAGTTCCCTTGACAAATTTTTAAACCCGTTATTCACAAAATAATTATACAAAAAAGTATATTGCGCAATCGGGGAATAAAGTATACGCATTTGAAGACAGTAGTTCTGCGCTTAACTGGAGCTACTATACACGGACTACAAAAACACCTCTTGATTGGTTCTCCTAAGCCCTCTAAAAAAGAATCATAAAATTCTGTTGATATCTCCCGAAAATAGTTGGGATTAGGAGAATTTGTAAACAGAGCTTTTTGTAGCTCGTTAAATTTCCGACAAGAAGCTCGTCTCACGAATTTTCCTAAACCCAACAGTTTTAAAAATATCAACGAAAGCTCACTGCTCCGTTAATAAAGAAAAATTACTCAACATTTGTTCTAAATATTAAATGTGAATATTTAAAAAATTTGAGAATTACGGGAATTTTCCAAGAGAGCTTTTTTGACGGCCGGGAAATTTTCTACAGAAAGCTTCCTTGACTAAGTTTCTTCAACCCATTAGCTTCGGAGATATTTACAGAATGAACTGCGCAATAAAGAAAATCTTCTGTCACAAAAAAATTGCACATTGCATGTTTTTCTTGCGCAATCAAGGAATAAAGTATGTGCACTTGGAGACAGTAGCCCAGTGCTTAACTAGAGCTTATCATCTAATTTACATGGACTACAAAAAACATCTCTTGATAATTTCTCGAAAAGAGAAATTGATGTTCAATCGAACATAAATATTGAGGACTAAAATTAACAAAAATTTCTTATTTTTCCTTTGAATTTTCCATGATTTAATAGAATTTTCAGGGAGTAATTAAACTAAAATTTCCAAGTTTCATTGATTTTTTGGTGCATTCATTTAAAAATCGATGGAAAACTTGAATTTTCATGACAAGATTCCCTGAATTTTCAGTCGGAATACGACTTGTTTAAAATTTCCGGTATTTGACACGGAAAATTAAGACAGCATTTCTTAACAGTGTTCTGATGATTCTGGATCATCTTCACCGGCGGAAATCTGACTCGATTTCAAACAGAGCCTTTTTGTAGCTCGAAAAATTCCCGACAAAAAGCTCTCCCGACAAATTCCCCTAAACCCAACAGTTTCCCAGATATTCACAAAATGAGAAAAAAAAACTTATATCACAGAAAAATCGCACGTTTTATCTTTCCTTCATGCAATCAGGGAACAGAGTATACGTATTTGGAGACAGTAGTTGAGCACTTAACTAGAGCTTATCGTCTCCTTTAGTTTGGGGTCACTTTGTAAGGCCAACCAAACCGGAACAGTTTGGATGGATGGATTTACCGATAATGGTAATCTCTCGAGCTCGTGTTCTCTCCAACGTTACGCCCTGACATTGTAGAAAATGTTGGAACATTAGGCTTAAGTATTCCTGATATTTCACGAATGTTCCGGCAACTCTAACAAGCTAACTTGAGATACTTTGTTGAATCTCTGGAGATTCTTTTTTTTTCTTCATCACAGGGGGAAAAGAAAAAATTAACCAGCTTCAATTGGAGCACGCGATTAAATGCATGGAATGGTTTCTCGGAATTATGCAAGACCTTGGTAATTAACACTGTGGGATCTGAGGGTAATTGATCGTCTAGTTGTTGAGAATTCTTCTCAAACGATTCATCTTGTCATTCTTTATTACATTATCAATTAATTTTATCGTTCCGGGAATACATTTTGGTGGAGCGAGAAAATGAGATAGGTCACGTGTTGAGTTTTCTCGAAATATCTCGGAATTTAAGAGAGATAGGAAATTTTTCGTTGAGAGCTTTTTCGTAGAAAAAAATCAGAGCTACGAAGAAGGTTCTAACAAAAATTTCTCTACCTGCCTTAGTTTTGAAGATATCATGGAAAAACTGTTCTTCGAGTAATTTAGCTTTTTAAATTCTCTCGGAAATGACGCATGACGCTGAGATTTTTGCAGCTTTGTACGAAAAATCATGAATCGCCGTTAATTTTCGGGATATTCTCAACAATATTACGAAGCAAATTTATCGTGATTAAGCTCCAGAAAAATTAACAATTCAGTCAAAATACCACGGCTCTGTCAACACAAAAGCAAACGTTTATAGAAACACATAGCCCAGCCTCCCCTCTCTCCTCAATTACATCAGCTTCGACGAACAAATCGATATTTCAAGGTTCGCCGCACGATTCTACTTCACTCGTTCCTCCTCACTCTTTTATTCTATCCCACTCTTTATGTATTATAGAAAAAAAGGAATGCGTCTGTTGAGTATTTTCGTCATGAGAAAAAAGAATGAGTGGGGCAAATGAAAAAATATTCGTGAAGATACATTGGGTGTCAGGAGATAAAGAAAATTAAGTGATTTTTCATTTTTAATTTTTTTTTCTCCTCGCAACTGAGTTGTGTTTTTCGAAGACTGCCATAAATAATGTCAGTGATTTTCTATTGAAGTTTATTTTTGTTAAAAAATATTTATTCTTCAAATTACCACCTGTCATATTCTTCGTATTTATTTTCGCGTAATCTTTATTTCGAGTAAAATTTTTTCTTCTCCACAATCATGAATAAAGAATTCAAAGTTTTATTTTAAGAAAAAAAAAATTCTCGAGCTAAAAAAACTTGAGTAAAAAAATATATCACAGACTCGTTTCATTCTCGAGTTGGTCCAGCTCACGTAGCGACATGAAGTCGTTGTGCATTCGTGGAAGCAGACAATTTTTATTTCGTGCAACACATAAAATTCATGATAGAAGCCTAGATTTTCGTCTGCGGTCGTGGGGAATACCATCGAGGTTTATACCGAGGACCACGACGAGGGTATTACATTCGCTCGAGAGCTTCCAATCCTCTGGTGTTCCAGTTTTTCCCCTTTTTTTCCTCCGTTCCCCAGTGCCCAATGGGTAGAAAACGGGATATGCCTATATCTTTCATCATAATCCTCACCCCAATTCATAATTTGTAGTGAACCCAAGATTGCATTAGATCCACTACATATCTCGCCTTTATTCTCGCCAGAAAAAAGAAAGAGAAGAAGTTAAATCAGAGAAATTTAGAAGTGAAACGAACATATATTTAACTCTCCGATTGAATCATCTGCATTCATTCTCCCCATATTTTTAGATCATCCGCATTCTGTTCTGTTCATCTTTGTTTACGTTATGTGAATTTATTTTTCAACGTAGAATCATATTTTTTTCATTTCTCAGAATTTCCAAATGACTTTGCTATAATTTTTTTGTCTTTTCCCCGAGAAGTCTAGTTTTCCTTGAATATTTCGAAATCTACGGGAGAAATAAAATTTTTCGTCATTAAATTTTTGTAGCTCTTTCTTTCCTCTACAAAACGGGTAAACAATTTTTTTTAACTTCCATAAATTCCGAGATATCCTCAAAGAACTAATTTACAGCCAACTATTTTTTCTCTGTCCCACAAAAAAAATATTGTTCGAGAAAAAACTGCACAATAAATAATGTCTATAAATATACGATCATAATAGAAAATATAGATTGTTCAATGCGGGCTTAAACGCTTGGTAGAGTGTAGGTCACGATCGTAGGATCATTCATGCAGCAGATGAAACGAGCATAAGGCGCGCACATAACCCAGAGATCTCTAACGTCACAATAGTGTACCGCCCACGCTCTACTATACGATTGCTGTGGGGTTTTCTTTCTTTTTTAAAATTCACAATGGTGGAAAAGCGTTACTACTCTCCTCTAATCCACCAGAATCACATGGGACTTCAGTGAAGAAAAAGAATAATGGGAAAAATATGGAAAAACTCTCGTTGACGTCACCGGCAAAATTCTGCTGTCGTCATTAGAAAAGGTAAACTGAATTTTTGCAAACGTCACGCTCGAATGATATGCACAAAGTGATGTTTTTGACAGGCATTGTTACCCCGACGGATTTACAAATATTGTTATTTTATTCCATTCATATATTGTATCAATGGAATGAAATTGTGGAAAATGGATTTTGAGGGAGAAAAACAGGGAGAAACAATAGACCAACGGGATTGGATAGAATCGATGGAAACAAATGGTATTTTCAATTTTTCAAAAACCCGTATTGGCTCTTATTGAATTTTGAGGGATTATTGAACGGTGAATTTCAAAAATTGGTGAACTGCGAAATTGTGGAATTTGATTAGTTTTTTCAATTTCTATGAAATATCGCGGAGTCTGTGGAAGATAGCGCAATTTTTGTGGTAACGCTCTTTGTACCTCTCATTCTCCTCTAGACACACGAAGAAACGAGACTTGCGTCAAGCTGGAAAAGCCGCTTGAACGGAAACGTCTTGACCCAAGCCTTTTTATGCTTCATTTGAGCATTGTAATTAATTAGAATATATTATAGAATAATGATTATAGTAATAATCCAGTTTTACATCCATAAATATCCGAAAATTTTATACATTTTCAAGGGATATAACTTTTTCTGTATTTTTTTAACAGATTCTTTCGTTTTCCCGATGATTCCTAGCATTTCTCTTTTTTCAGTAACGAATGGGCGTATATTAAAGTCATTGATATGAAAAAGGCGTAGGTTCCCGTACATACGCCTTTTTGTTTTTAATTATTCCCAATTTCCAATTGTAGAATTAAATCAAACATCGAAACATCATTAATAATAAAAGGGCGCAAGTGCTGGAAACACGACCTTTTGTTATTGGTTTTTTCGTGAATTATTTTCTTGTAATTCATCATGATGAATAATTTGAAATTTTATTTTGGACATTCGCCCTTTTCACATTGAAATTTGGGTTTGTTCGGCACTGACGCCCCTCTGCTTTTGGGGCGACGATATCTCAATATACACAATAGCACTCACATTACTCTGTTAGAAAAAATTTGAAATTTTATGGACAATCTGATGGCAATTTTCATGAGTGTGACATTTAAGGGGGAACAGCAGTGAAATATAAACGCCCACTGAATCGTGAAAAAAATTCTCGGATATTGTTGGATCAAGTCTACGGTTACTGGTGAAATTTCAAGGGCCTACACCCTCCCAATTAAAAGTAATGAATTTTCAAAGTTTGCTATTTGACGTGGGCACTGCAAAAACCAATGTTTGACAGATGTTTTGATTTAACATATCAGTTAGAGAGAAATATCTTAAAATCAAGACTTTTTCTCACTGAGTGCGAAAAATGTATTGATCAGAATTTCTTAATCTCCCTCAGATTTCGAGACATTTCGTTGAAACCAATAAGAACCAAAATTAACTCATTCCATTCATTCGACCACTGATTTCCCATTAAAGCCTTTTTTCCGAATCAACGCATCCATAAAATCCACGATTTCCAATTGTATCACCTCACCGATCGGCACTTCCGGGATTTCACGTTCGGAAAAGTGGAGTAAACTAAGTGGTCACTGCAGATCTCGGCCGACACCGCCATATTGTGTGCCTGTATGTGTGCATGAAGCTGCGAGTTATCCACAGTTGGAAGCCCGGGGAATTGCACACCCACTGTGAAAAACTCAATGGCCCCCGATGTACGAGGGCGGTTACGTCCAAACGAAACGTTCAACAGCCACGGGGAGTCAGTCAAGAGTCAGCCCTTATTATCCAACGAGAAAAAAAATTCTGTCTCTCCAGAAACGAGTGAGAGTTACGAGAAAAAGTGCTTTGAAGAAGCAATGAATTAATCAATTAAAATGTCTCTCTTCCTCTTCACTCAATTTTTCAGTACAATTTCTTCTTTAAAATCAGTGAAAGTATCAGAGGAATAGAATAAAATAGAATTAATTCAATTCCGCAACGTGGAAGTAGATTCAGTATAGGAAGTAGTCAGACACGAAGAACAGATGGCGCTTCATTGGGTAATTTATTTGATTACCTTCGGAGTATTCTATGAATATCTCGGAAACTATTGCGTTAACAAGAATCTATGATTAAAGCTTTTTCGTAGCAAATGAAATGCTCTCCAAAAAAGGGCCAAGAAAACATACGTCTAATCTCACTCGCTTCCGACTTCTTGTTGCTCCACTGAATTTATCTACTCAAAGACAAAAAAAATGACTAAAAAACATTTTAATGAAAACTTTAATTAAACATCAGCATGGCTTTCTCATCACGCTCTGTAATTCTTCATTAAGTGGAAGAAAAAAAAGTAAACGGGTAGGTGAAAAGTGAAGTCATGAGGTCAAATATAAAGAAGCGAAAAATAATAATGAAGAGAAAAATGCTCAAAGATAGAGGATGCAGAAGCGCCTAGTCTTCCCTTTATCTTTTAGCCTCTTTTTTCCTCCCATTTTTTTCAGTCTCATCACTTTTTCATTTTTGTTTTTTTCATTTCACTCGTACACGCGTACATCCCGAATAGAAGACGAGGCCGGGAGTTTCAGAAAAAAAGAATGGAAAGATCTAAGAAGTTCCATTTCCGCTTCCTCTTGTGATGCTGAAAGAAACGCATAGACCAACCCTTTTACCCTTTACACTTTACTGAACACATGAGAGTACCGAATGGTAAAACGTACAAATCTCTGATTAGCCTACATCTTATGCAAGCTTACGCTTCAAATGCAATAGAACTTTGTCCGATTTCCTCTTTACTCTTTTCATTTTTTTTTTCCTTTCTTTCTGCCATACTTCACTTTTATCATTGATTCTATGTAAATAAAAATAGAAAAAACGGTACAAAAAGAAATTATTGCGAATATATTTTTAGCGCTCTGGATAAATTCAATGAAATTACTGGGGAAGAAAAAAAAAATATTCACTCAGTTGTAAAGTGTCTGTCGTGAAAGGTATCTTTTTCACTGATTGTCGGAAACTGAGTGAATTTTTCCCGATGGTTTCACGGCTCGTCTGTTCCAAGCGAGGATTTTCTACTTTTACGTACCGCTCAACTAAGTTCGCATTCAGGTTTTATTCATTGAAATATTCACTCTTCATTTCATAAACAGATGTTATGAAT
>JABSMS010027872.1:0-10164 GCA_018902275.1 Aleiodes sp. PSUC_FEM 10030003
GAAAATATTCGTCTGATTGACATAAAATTTTGAGTGTGTATGCTCAAATATATGTATATTCAGAAAATACAAAAAAAACAAAAACGATTTTTTGAAAATTACAAGTGTATGTAACCCCTTAATACGGTCGGGCTGATCACATACGGATTTTATTCTTATCCGGAGAAACTGAATATTATAGTATTTCAAGGAATCAAACTAAGGCTATTCTCGGTCAGGCCTCGTAGATCAAGAAGTTATCAGTTTCGCATCAGGGCTGCCTTACATTGGGAAAAAATCATCAAAAATTAACTAACCTTTTTAGTAACCACGGGACATTTTGATGATGAACAAAAAATTACTGAACTACGCACTGAAATTTTTGTAGAAATTCAGAAATTTCTGAAGAGATGACTTTAAATATTCCTGGATTTCTCCAAGAATTTTCATGCGTGGTTCAGTGATTTTGGGTTCACCATCAAAATGTCCCGTGTTTACTGAAAAGGTTCAGTAATTCTTGATGATTTTTTTTTCAGTGTAATATGATGTGCCGATCAAAGCCGAATCGTACTCACATGCGGCAGAACTTTATATGGTGATCCCGGAACGATCAAAGTCCGATCAGTTCATCCTGATTCAAAGATGGTCCGGGTATATCAGGTTCCCCGGATGTTTATTTGCTTTCATTGATTTTTCCACAACCACCTAATCAGCTATCCTGAATTCCCTGCAGATTGAGTATCTCACTTCGTATTATCAGATCGATGGATACTATAACTGTCTCGGGGTCTAGTGGTTAACATATCGACTTAGTGTGCGGAAGGTTCCGGGATCGAATCCACCCAGGTGGAAATTAATTTTCTAATTTAATATCTGCTTTCAATGAAAGAATATCATTTCACGTTTAAATACAATGTAGAATGGCATTATAATGGATGAAGGAAATATTTTATGTTATTCAGGTGATTAATTAATATTTCCAGTTACTATAGTAACTACACTACAATATAAAAACACAATTCCTCAGCTAATCAAATATCTGGTCGCATTGGCGCAAATGGTTAAATGCCAGATTCAAATTAGTCACGTGACCGTGACTGGGTCAACGGACGCGCCAGAGAAACAGCGCGCCGAAGCTAAAGACGCTTTAATACTCACTCTGCGTTATACACTCGCTACGGTCGGATGCATTACCCCGAACGTCAGCGATGCAGTTCTTTATATTTTCACATTGTCTTCATTGAAGAATATGTAATTGTGAAGTGAATCAAAACATTGTGTTATTTCATTAATAACCAGTATCACTTCAAATGGTGACCCCAATGTGATTAATTGATTAATCAATTAATAATTAATTAAAGTGAACTGTGCCTTATTCAAGAAGAGAGACATACCTTGAAAAGTTACATTTACAGGGTGTCATAAAACCTCGTGCAAGTGAAATAAAACAAATAGTTACAAACTATGATAAACAATTGAATAAACAATTACATAAATTGAGTGAATTAGTGATTCAAAACTTACAATTGATGACTAGAGTTTAGAGACTAGAATCAAAGACTAGAAAATGGTGATTAGAAATAGTAAAATTATACATTAAAGATCTTAAAATAGAAGTTCGAGTAAATAAATGGAACAATCAGTGAACAATTAAAACCGGTTAAAAGACAATTTAGAATATTCTCCATGGATAAAATTATATTTCCGTAATGAATAAAAAAATAAAATCTTGAATTTGCGAGAGAAAAGACAGTGCATCAGTGAAAAGGTCAACCAAGGTTCAAAAAACAATGGCGCGCAGAGTCCCTTGAACCGAAATAATATAAATCCGGCAAAATGAAATTTCAAGGTAGAATAAATTCAGAGAAAATGAAATCCAGAGCTAAATTTCGATGAAATTAAATAAATCCAGGAAAATAAAATTAGAGTTAAAATAAATTTGAAGAAATAGAATCCAGAGATAAATCTAGGGAGAAAAAATTGAAATGAATCCACAGAAAATAGAATTAGAGATAAATTTGATCGAATTTAAAATCAATTCGAGGAAAAATAAAAATCAGAGATAAAACTCGAAGAAAATGGAAGAAATTCAAAAAAAAATTTAGAGATAAAATTAAATGAAAACAAAATCAAGTGAGAAACAATTAAAATTCAAAGATAGATCTCTCTCGTCCGGAATACAGCGCACTGAGTTACGGAACTTTTCCTTTATTCTTCTCATTACATTGTCAATCAATATTTTACAGATTATTCAGCGATTATTATGACGCCACCAGCAAAATCCAAGGAGGAGCTCTAGGAATTGCTGGCGCAACAAGAGGCGTTTATCAAGGACCAGAAGAAAAAGATCCAACAGTGACAGCAACTAATCCTACTGCACCAGGCACTCAATAAGCAGCTCACTTAGACGATTTCGCATGAGAGTCACAATGACGACCAGCCTCACATGCCTCGCATCAAACTGCAGCCCTTCAATGAAGACAAACCGAAGCTTTGGTTCACAAGAATCGAACTTCAGTCTGAGCAGCAGGCTATCGTCTCGGAACATGAGCGATTCCGATTGGTCGCTCCTCACATTGAGACCGAAGTTGCAGCAGAAGTTGAATCCCGCATCCTGAGTCCTGGTGAACGTACTCCTTATACCGATTAGAAATTAGCCGTGATACGTTGCTCTCTTTCCTCAGAAGAGTCCACGATTAACCAGCTGCTGACTACAGTGATATTGGGAGACAGGAAGCCGTTACAACACCTGTGTCATCTGCCGAGCCTGGTACTGGACATTTCTGAGAACATCCTGAAAAACCAATGGATGAACCACCCACCTACGCACATACGCACGTGATTGGCTGTATTGGATCGTGCTGAGATCACAGAAATGGCTGAGGCAGCGGATCGCATGATGAAAGTTCAGTCGCTGAACGTCACGGCCGCTGTTCAGCAACGAACGGCATCAGTTGCAGCCTCCACGTCAACGGACACACTGCTGACACAGTTAATCTGTGAAATTGAAGAATTATCGCTGATTGTACAGCAAAGGCAGAGCCAACAAACGCCGCAACAATACGAGGTTTAGTGGCAGGAACGTCCTGTGCCACTATCATTTCAAATTTGGAGCTGAAGCCCGTTGTTGCAGGCAACTGTGCGCTTGGAAAGGCCAGCAGGGTTCTCAGCGGCTGGAGCACCTACAAGTGTAGCGAAAAAAATGGTGTGTGAGTCAACGAAGTCAGCAATTGACTCACAAAATCCGTCGAGCCGCCTTTTTATCGTCGATCAAAACTCCAACAGACGTTTCCTGATGGACACGAGATCTGATGTATCGGTTCTGCCTCCAGGCAACAACAGAAAGTCCAGACCAAGGGAGTATCGTCTGTTGGCAGTGAACAACACGACAATCGACACATACGGAAATGAGCTCATCACAGTGAGCCTCAACCTGAGAGGAGATTTCACCTGGGGTTTCATCGTTGCGAACGTTTCAAAAACGATCATTGGAGCGGACTTCTTGAGTCACCATAGACTTCTGGTTGACCTAAAAAATGGCTGTCTTCGAGATGAAACGACCGGATTATAGACCAGAGCTATCCTCAGCTCTTCAGATGTCTCTCCTGTCAGAGTTATTCAAATCGAAAAAACCTCAGTTTATGAGGAATTGGTGAAGAAATTCCAGGGATTACCAAATTTGGTGGAATATTGTATTCGTCCAACCACTCAACGGTGCATCACATCAAGATAACTCCAGGACCTCCAGCAGCTTGTCAAGCACGTGGACTTTCTGCTGAAACATCACTTATGACTCAAAATGAATCCCAGAAGTTGCTACAGTTGAGCATCACCAGGAGATCCTCCAGCCCATGGTCCTCACTGCTATATCTCGCACGAAAGAAGGGTGGAGCCTGGAGACCATGCGGTGATTATCGTTAACTGAAAGCCCAAACAGTTCCCGACAAGTACCCTGTACGGTTCCTCGACGACTTCTCGGCAAATCCGGCTGGAACAACGAAATTCTCTACGATCGATCTGATTAGAGTCTCCAACCAGATCCCGATAGCTCCAGAGGATATTGAGAAGACGGTGATCATCACATTGTTCGGGATGTACAAATTACCGCAAATGACTTTTAGGTTACGCAATGCCGCCTAAACGTTTCATCGGATCATGGACGAAGTCACAAGAGATTTACTGTACGTTGACGCCTACATTGATGATCTCTTGATTGCTTCAGATTCTCAGGAACAACATTTAGAACACCTGGAGACAGTATTTAACCTCCTCAAGAGCGTGACACGTGGTCAACAACGACGAAATGAAGCCCAACCCGGAGAAAGTCGGAGCCACCAAGAAGTATCCTGCTCCACAAACAGTGGAACAGTTTCGACGTTTCTCGGGGATGCTGAACTTCTACAAGAAGCACATTGAGTCAGCAGCATCTTTGTTAAGTCCACTTAACGCACTTCTTCAGGGTACCAAGCTTCACAGCCAGGGGCCAATTGAGTGGAACAGCCAACTCGAAGAGTCTTTCAAAGCAGATGAAGATGCCCTAGCATCCGCAATACTCCTGGTACACCCGAAGCACAACGTAAAGTGCGGAATCTTCACTGACGCCTCTGGAATTGCTATGGGAGCAGTTTTACAACAGCTGGTGGAAAAGGGGTAGCCCTTGGCGTTCTTCAGTAGATAGTTCCGGGAATCCTCGAGAAATACGTCGCCATTCGACAGAGAACTCAAGGCAGTTCACCAAGCCGTTGAACATTTCCGGAACTTCATTGAAGGACACCAGGTGACAATCATCAGTGACCACAAAACGCTGGTTCACTCATTCTCCCAAAAGAATGCAGAAATCCCTCCAGGTCGTCGAACGAGGCTCAATTTCGTCAGCTAGTTCACAACAGACGTGCATATACCTGATTCGTATTATTTATTCGATTTATATTAACGCAAGACATTAGAGAAGGAAGCTTGAGGGAAATACCCGATTAATTTTCAAGCTCGAGGGATATTCAGAGGATTGTTGTTATTTCTTGAATTTTGAACCATGAGAGCTTCATATTCGACATCTTCATAGAGAAATTTGACTTTTCTGATATTCAGATAAGCTATAACCAATGACAATTGTTTGTTGGCTGCATAGCAAAATCAGGGGGATTTCCGAAAAATGATCGAAATGAATTCTTTCCCCTCGCACCACGTGATGCCAAATATCGAGCTCTCGTTGGTCGAAATCTGGGTGGAAAGAATGATCAATAATATTCATTGGAATCAGATTTTCTCACGGCTAATACGAAGATCTTTTCGATCTGAAAACCTATATCAATAATTTTTTTATTTATAGATTCACATTTCTTCTCCATTTTATTTGATTAGGATTCTTCTTAAATTGCTAAATCCTCAATTCTAACCTTCCCATGGTGCCACCAGTGGCCTATTCTCTAGTACAATTTTTTCATCCGCGATATCGATGATTGCCTCATCGGCACATGGACTAAAAAAAATTATTCTAGTGAATGTGCCACAAGTGGCACCGTGGGACGGTTCCGGGTTATCGCCCGCTAACTAAGACCGTGATGGTGATTCTCACCCAGAATTTGTTGATGTATTTTTTTTGGAAATTTTCACCTATCACGTAACATATCAATTATAATGCACAGGAACCCCGTGTAGAAATAAATTGTGATATGACATTCTCCGGGGGTGTAGTCGTGTTTTCCGACCCGAGCAGCGGCAACAGCAGCGTTCTGCTCACGGTCACGCTCATTTTCCTGCTTTATCGCATAGTTACCGGGTTAATTAATTGCCAATTTATCGTGGCCGAGTATTAGCAACAAGGTTATTCAGGACAAATCGAATTTTACTTCAATACAAGAATATATGCACTCACATGGAAAAAAGACGCCAGTCAACCCGGCTATTCTTCCTCTCCCATTATCCTTTCCTTTCACTTAATCCGTCCGTTTCCTCTCCACTACGTTCTCGTGTCCTTCCACTATCTTTTCGTTCACTTTTCGTGTTTTTTCCACTAATTAATTCGGATTTCTATGCTGAGATTCACAGGGACGATTTGAGTCGTGTTGCGTACGTGTAGACACTGACCGTCTCACAGTGGATTCAGTTGAGGTAGGCCGGCTAAGATGGCGATGTGGCAACCAATGTTCGGAGTGCCGCCGTGGCGCCTCATGACTTCGGTGCTCTACCCGATGGCTCGACAGCACTTGAGGTAAGACAGGGCACGCGGGAACTGTTCGAATCGTTGATTTTCTGTTTTCCTTTAATTCTCTTACGGAATTTTTCTCCTTTAACAATACCGCCATTACAATACACATTAGTAGTAACGGCGCGTTCATAGCGAATTTGGGCCTTTCCCCTTTCGCCTGGGCCCTATTGTTGAGGGTGTGATGAATGGGTTCTATTGCGGGGGTGTCCTATTGTTAGGGATGCAGGTGTGTACCTGGCAAAGGAGATGAAAATTTGTTGGTTTTTCGGGCATGGGAAGGAATTTTTTGAGGGGCGAAGGAAAAGAGGGGGGATAGTTGGCCTGAGAGATGAAATATCTTCTTGAGTGGGAGGAAGGGGGGGGGAGGGAAGGTATATGAGGTATGAAAAGCAAGGGAGTTGAGGAGGGAAAATGAAAAGAAAACAACAATTTCAAGGTTCACAATATTTCATTCAAATTAAATGATAATGTTAAGTTACAAGAATTTAGGTTATGCAAAGTGGTTGAACTGAGATAATCCCCTACCAGATAAATTCTGGAAGGTTTTACTTAATCTATTACGTTTATTTTTCTTCTTATTCATAATATTCTTGAACATTTTTATGATTATTCAATCGTTTCGTTTTGTATCTAAACTAGATAATCTATGAAAGGCGTGTAGAGTCCCATTATTGATAAGCCAGTGAAGCACAACAATGCAGTATTGGCCGCAAACATCAGACGATACATCCTGTAGTCTTTTTTCGCTCCATTCAAATAACCGGCAATTTCTCCTAAGGCTTTGACTGATTCGTGAGCTGAAGGGAGGCATTCCGAAGCTATCGCAATAGACTCCTCGTCCATTGGGACCGAAGTAGATGGTGACCCAATGAGTTCCTGGTTGTGTGTGATTATCGGTGTTGACAATGAGCGCACAAAGCCTTGCCCACGACCATGGAACATACACAATACAGTGCACATTCTGCATAATGGTAGCTGCAAATCCAACTTCGATGCGAATACTCCCACTTTTCACAAGATTCCAATGACTTGCACAGCTTGCTGATCAATCTGGGGTCAGATCAAAAGCAAATAAACAATATCCATCAGCATAGGAAAGACGATTGATGTCATTACCATGGTCACTAAAGTGTGTGCTAGATCCAGAAAATAGTGTATTAAAAGCCTCTACTGATGATGGAACGTCCATGCCAAATTTTGGTTGGAGAGGCTTCGTAGGTATTTGCCTACCATCAACGTTGAGACAAAGGAAGTTGATCCCGAAATTTTTGAAATTGAACGGATTTTTGACTTCTGTAGCATTGAAACTGGAGTTTTCCACAAAGTCCAAGATTATTCTCTTGGGTAGCTGTCCCAAAATCACATTGTCAATGGTTTCTCCGAGGATTCAGCTATGTAACACAAAAGATTTCACTTCAACTCGTGTCAGAGGATATTTCGCCGTAGTTTTCGACAATGCTATCGCAAGTGCTATCAAAATCCCCGGTGAGAGCTTTACACGTCTAGCAATCAGAGAGGCCTCTGTAATTATAACCTTATAATTCAAAGGAGTATGATCCAGACAAAAAGCATCCTTAGCACAAATGAGACGAACCCTCATTCCTACAACATTCAATGAAAATTTACCCTGATTAAAACCGTCTCAATGGAGATGCCCAATCATATCAAATATTTTGCCTCTTTGTAAAATGATGTCTCTCAACAAGTCCCTTATTTTTCCTAGCATTATAAGTAACGTTGACTTCTGCATCCATTGCACCAACAGTATCTGACATCCATAATCCCATCTGAAGATGACAATTTTTATCATCTTCGCCATAATTCAATAAGGTTTCAATGTAAGCTCTGTAAGCATACAAATTATTCGCCGGTGTGACAATTTTTTCATTGAAAAATACATCCACTTGATGGAACATGGAGTGTAAGAAATTGTTCACGGGAGCAACTGTGTCTTCAGATGAGACCATGCCATCTGGTCGCAGTATTTTTGTTTGTATTTTTATCATCGTGTGAGCCAAATCCAAATAATCTTCACCATGACCAGGTATGATAAATTCGATCGGGGCGTCATCGGCTAATGTTGAAATGGGATTGTAGTATGCGAACTGTGATTAGTCGATTGTGTAGGGGATAATGTGAAAAGGTCCAGCAGAGTGAGAGTGTAGTAACGACATGTTGATTATTGGAAAATGTCGTAGACGTTAGGTAGGGGTTTTATAACCCGATCCCTGCATCATGGATCCAATTTTCTCAGCTGCTTTCCTCTTCAAATTCCGTCCTGATTCAGTTAGACGATTCACAAGTGCCACCTTCAGTGGTACTCTACTGCTTACATCACCCATCACTTTCAACCCAGCGTTGAGAGCTTCCTTACTGACAGCGCGAGCAGCACTACTAAAATATGGTAGAATGCGTCGAAAAAGACCACCGAGAAATGCACCAATTCCATGTCCACGTTGATAGAGCCTTCCAACATAAACTCGAGAATAATATTCGAGATAGGGACTCATAATTTTTAATTAAGTCTCTTAAAATGAAGTGTCACGTTTAAAGGTTCGTACTGGAATGCTATCGCTTGAATTGTTTCTGTTGCTTGATCATCACTTGTATCTATTTCTATTGTCCGGAACGATGATGATATGATTGGTACGTAATGAGGTCTAGAAAATGTTGTGCAATACTTGGAACCATAAACATAATTACACGGATTGACGGGTACTACACGTAATAGTGGTAAATGTACATCCCCTGTTATATAGGGCGTGCATAAGTCTGAATATACCGACAGGGTCGATGGACGGGCCGGTAACAGACTGGCAGGTCTTAATGCTCGTTGTGAACGAAGACGACCCAAATGGAATTGACGCGCCGTAAATCCAAATGTATTTGCAATTTTCGACGATACCTCGATGATATGACCTAGACCATCGCAGGTTTCATCTCTACACGAACGTTTCACAGTTATGGAGTTGCTCTTCAAGTCCCAATTAAACCTGAAGTGGTCGAGCATCTCTTTCTTTCTGTTGATGTCATTCACCAAGTCTGACATCTAATTATGTAGCGATGGTTCAAGTGCAAATTTTTTCATATTAGATGTGTCGCCTTCCGCTTTAGCATATGTGGATACTGCTATAAAGCCATCAGTGGGATTATCGATATGTAAAAAACTACAAGGGAACTGAGTTTCGCCTAGGCCTACTACCCATTCGCCACTCAATTCAATCTGATTTGGAAGGAGCGTGGTGTATTTCGAGACCGTATTATCCGGATAATAATCCATACTGCTGTTGCTTGTTAATACGATGTAAAAATCATCCTTCGTCATTCCTGCGATTTGTGTGGAATATTCGATGCAGGAATCCAGGAATTAAATTTATCAGGATATCTGTCCCACTTTACAAAAATTTCTTTGTTGTGCCCCTTCCCTCTGGATCGAATGACGTGTTCCACTATAAACTCCTCTTCATCAATGTTTTTATTCACAGGAACCAATTCTTGCTCGTAAAATATACCGTCAATTTCCTCAGAAGCTAAATCTTTCAATTCATATATTAATAGGGATTGTTGCAGCAGACATCTACGAATTTGGAAAATTTCTTTACGCCAATTATTCTCATATCCTGTCTCGAAGACGCCTTCAGCTTTACTGATGCGGACATAGTCACCAACTTTATAATTAAAGGATTCTCTACGTGGTATCTCATGAATAAAACGCTGCTGTATATTTCGGTTCCACCACGAAATCTCCCTGGACATAATCTCCCCGACGTTATCTCCCCGACAAAATCACCTCCGACACAAGATCCCCACGACAAAATCAACCCGCGGCTAAATCCCCCACGACGAAATCTCTCTTTAACAGAAGGGCCTTAAATAAGATCAACAACAAAATAACCAATACAAAATTAATATTATCAATTTATTCCATGATAAAGAAAACAACAATCAATTAAGCGCAAGAATACAACTAACATTAC
>JABSMS010027883.1:0-10164 GCA_018902275.1 Aleiodes sp. PSUC_FEM 10030003
ATAAATTGAAAAAAAAATATTTAAAAAATGTGCACATATCGGAAATTCGAAAAACTATGAGCGCAAATTTTTCTGATGTTTTTTTTTATAATAATTTATTTGTTTAAAAAATCCGAAAGATTGTGAGATTTGTGCTACTTTCATTATCATAAAAATATTCTTCCTTTGACAGGAGAGGGGGCAGAACGGACGTCTGTTGATGAAAGACGGAATTTTGAAGAAAAAATTTTTGCAAAATTGAAGAAAATGAAATATTTTATTTTTCGGAAATAATTAAAAAATGTGATTTTTTAAAGTTTTTCCAAATTTAAAAAATTTTGTTTTCTTCATTTTTTCTGTGAGATGTGCATTTTTGGGGGATACTTGAAATTTTTTGGTGTTTTTCAAAATTTTGGAAATGTCGACCCGAAAAAGTTGAAAACATCAAAAAAAAATTAAATTCTGTTCCCACAAATTTTTCATTGTTTCTCCTTCAAAATTTGGTTTCTCTCAACGATTTCCTTCAAACTCCCATTTTGCCCCGAATTCCCCTGTTAGACAATCCTGTTCACTTCTCGCCCCAAGACACGCCAATCGCTACTCGAACCTCAAAGTAAATAAGAACCAAAGTTTACCTCAAAAGAAAAAATCCTCAGAACTGTAAACAGCAGCCTAACGTTCCTCGACCGTTCTCCGTAATATTCAAAACCGAGAATAGTTTCCGCTGCAAAAAGCCCCAATACCTCTCCTCAATTCCATTCAATCCGCCCTCGATAATAAATTAATTACTGGCCAATTGTAATTCGTCCGATCCTGAATCTCAAAAAACCACTTTTCCTAAAAATCATCCCTCATCGACGTTTCGATTCCAATCAACATCATTCTCCCGTCAATCCCTCACCCTCAATTCCCCCCGTAATCCCGGCTAAAGTTCACGGGGGTCACAATAACCCCCTCCCCCCTCGTTTCCCCTGCGCCCCCTGGGCCGATACGCGTCGCGAGGCCAAAGGGTCTCAGCTTATAAAAAAGTAGCGATTGGTAGAGTCGAAAGAGGGGTTTTACACGGTAAACCTTCGCGACGCGAGGGGGGCTCGGGGGGAAAGCGCCTTTGGGTGGAAGGGGCTCGAAGAGATTGCTAAGGTGATGGAAGGGTATTCGCGAAAAGGGCGGGAGTCGGGGAAAATATGAGATGTGCTTCGAAGGGACCACCTAGCCAGCCTCCGATTCCGCTGCGTTTTTCTCCCCGCAGCCCCTACTCCAAATTCTCAAATGTACGGAGAGTCAGTTCACTCTTACCTCTTCTGTCATGCTCACTCACTATTTCCCTTTTTTTCGCCCCCCTCCCCTTCCCTTTCCCCTACCATCGTAACATTGTGTCTCTGGATACCGGGCGTTATTGTTGAAAATAGTAGTGGGGGATTGAGTATCAAAGTTTATTGGTTATCCAGTGGGACGTCCTACCCCCACTATTGTCAATTGTTAACGCCCATATTCCCCCCACTATTTGTTCGGCGAGCGCCTCCCTCCAGGCTTTAGCATTCAACGTTCAGTAGCTCTTAGTTTCAGGTTAGGAGCCTGCTAGAACGGGTCTCGGCCTTCAGCTTCGAGGAAAAACTTGTGTCTCACGAGAATCGTGTTTGTGTATTATAAAAAAAAAACCGAAGGAGTTTTATTATTGTACAATACGCGGCTTTAGTGTGTGTGTGTTTGTGTATTGGCTTCTTAAATTGTGTATACAAAATAAGAACAGTTTATTATTAATTCTTTTTTACTTTTGAAGAGAAGAAGAAAAAGAAAAAAAAACTGATAATCACGGAAGAATTTTATTACACAATTGTGATTAATCTATATTTTTATTGAGTTTGATTAGTTATTCAATATCTATTGATTTTAAAGTTTCACGATTTTTAATGAAAAAATAAATTCGAGGCATTCTGATGGACTGAGTGCGTCGGAATGAGAATTGTTACAGAAAGTGAAAAAATTGTTTTAAATCAATTTGAGGATTATTACACTGAGGATTTCTACGTTTATTATTTCCACGTTAAATTATTGTGAATTAAAAGTGAATAATTTGAGTTTCTAGTTCATCGAAATAATCGTAAAGTGATTGATTATGGACATTGATAAAAGTGTTTTTGATCGATAATGAACGTTGGAAGTTGACGAAAAAAAATAATCTAAAATTGTGAACAATTTAAGAGCGAGGAAATGCCACGTTACCGGACGAGACGTCGTTTAGTGAAAATCTTCGTTAAACAGTGAATTTTTTTAAACACAATTTTTTTAACTAAAAAATTGATAATTATTTTTGAGTGAATTGTAAAAACATTAATCCGGCGTCGTGTCTCCTTACAAAGATAAAAGTGAGGGTGAGGTGGTGGAGAACGACGACCGGAGGTGGATTTTTTTTAAACAATCGGCGAATATAGAAGCCGTCAAAGTGGCTTCGTCACTGGGTCTCCAGGGGCCATCAGCGCCAATTGGTGCCCAATTGTTGGCTTCTGGTGGTAATGATGATGCTACCGGTACGACTGTTTACCACGCCAATCTCGTAACCGGTAGTAATACATCGGTGACAGCGGCATTGCAACAGCCAATAATTAATTCATTGAATTCAGCAGCTGTACTTGCTAATATGCAGGCATCTGCAGAAACAAGTTCACTTGATCTGCAGGCAATGCAGTCGATGGATTGGTTATTTAAGAAGGAGAGGATCTATCTACTCGCGCAATTCTGGCAACAGGTAAGAAATTATTATTATTTACGAGACTATTAAATTGAGTGTCAAGTGATGCCGCGGGATTGAAGGGAAAATTAGGAAAATGTGACGAAGATAATGCAAGTGATGTTTAATGATAATTGAGGATTGTGAAAGAATTATATCGCAATTAGGCGAAATGGAGAATATTCGAGAGTGCAATAATAATTTTATAAGGCGAGAAATTTTAAGTTTGTTCTTGAGAAATTCTGAGAGTTATAATTTTTAAGAAAATTATGAAATTCTTTGGGTTCTTTTATTTGTGAATTTTTAGAGAATATTTGGTTCGCATTCCGACGATTTCGGGGCTACGAGTGACACATTTTTTCGCCATGAGACTGCACCGAAAATAGAACGAAAAAAATCAATCTCTTATTTACCTTTTGTGCTCGCAAGGTCGTCATCACAATACAACTTTTTGTCTTAAAGATTTAACGGAAAAAAATTTATTGAGAAATTTAGTTTTATTGTCGTGTTCTACATTTCAGTTTGAATTCTCGTGATCTTCGTTTGGGCATTAGGTCGATTTCTGGACGAAGCGCATTTACTGAAGTTCCGGGTCAAAGTTTCGTTCTCCCTTTCTCCCTCTCCTAAAACGTAATGTGCCGGTACTTTGGTTGTTTGGTGAAATAGTTGGGTGATTCAGGGTCGGGCAAGTGTGGTTGTATGATGTGCTGGGGCGCGCGCGATACAACCAAGTCTCCAGACTTTGTGGCCCACATTAATATGTGGGTCTCTGCGACAGTTAATCCCGATTTTTTTTAATGAAGTCTTGAAGATTATTTTTTTTTGCGTTTTCCTGATTTTTTGGGAATTTTCACGGAGTCGTTTGGAATATATTAATTATCAAAGTTGGTGGAAATTGCGGTGGGTTTGAAACTCTGAATTCAACGAAAAAAAGTATATTTTTAGTGAATAATTTTTTTGAATTAATTCAAATTATCGAAATATCATCACTTTCGCCGCAAAAACTTGAAAAAAATCATCGAACATAACTTTCAATTGAGAATCCGAAAAAAAATCTCAATTTTTTTTATTCATCAAATTAGAACGAAATTCTCATTAACTTTGATTTAATTTTTCTCAAAAAATTCTGGATGAAAAACATTTTCAATTTCTTTTGCTATCAATGATGATACAAATTTTCGAAACAAGTACCAATATTCAAAAAATGTTGTAAAACAAAAAAATTATATTTATTCTCACAATAATTATTATTGTTTATTCATCTCGAAGTAAAATTAATTAATTACCAATTGAATCAAAGGACGTTTAATATTTCCATCAGTCACTTTTTTCCATAAAAAAAATTTCATCACACGCAAGAGTTCCTTTCTTTTTTCAAAAAGGAATGCGCAACATTATTGATATTATTCATTACCATTTCTATAATTTTTCTGAAGAACCAAATTCCAGAAAAAATTGAAAATGTTCAAAAATGTCAAACAATAATAAATCATCGCCATAAAATCTTCGTTATTCCACGTTTTCTTAATTTTAAAAATATTTTAAGTCCGAAAATTAATAAAATTTTTGAACAGACAATTTTTCTCGCTGTACAATCATACAAAGATGGAAAAATAACAGAAACTTCAGTTCTCTGATGTTTCCAATACTTACCATTGAATTTTGATTCTCTACTTCTATTTCCCTTCGCCGTTTCCTCCGGCAATTTTCACCATTCTCATAATCTCATTCGTTTTCCAACGACTCAAATGCCAAAAAACTCATTCCCGAATAACTTAACAACTTTTTCATTAAAATTCAAGTACGTTCCTTCGAATTTGTTGAAAACTAACCTAAAACTTAATTTTTCTATTTCATCGTCCTCCTCTGGAATTCCCCTAAACCATAAACTCAATTCGGAATTTTCCACCAATTATTTTGTTCACGGAATCTCATTTTTTTGTTTCTCAATGAGGTTTAACAAAAATCGTTAAAATAATCGCTTTAATAACACGCAAACCCGGGATTTACAGATACGTCTGTGATACTGAGAGCGCCGGGTGCATTAACAGTTAAATCCACTGAGTTTAATGCTCACGTTCATTGATTAGCCAATGAAAAAAACCTCCGGAATTAAATAAAAGAGGGAAAAAGAAAAAAAATTGAAAGGAACTAATGATGATAAAAAAAAATGTGAAAAATAATAATCGATTGCTATAAATATCCGGCTGAGACCTATGACAAAATTCTTGGAAGAAAGGAAACAAACAGATGTGTTCTAAAAAAGAAGAAAAAAGAAATGAGCGATGAGGAGACGGAGGAGAAAAATAGAAGACAACAGAAAGGATGATTCGGCACTGATTGGCCCGCGGGCGAGTGCACTCTCTTCTCTAATCCCTCATCCTCTCTCTCTCTCTCTCTTTCTCTTTTTCTTCTGCATCAAGTAAAAGATGTTGGAGCAAGAGGAAACGAGCAAAAAATATGCGAAATAAATAAATAAAAAATCTTCACATTAAAACAGTCTGAAGACGCAATTTTCCGGCGATTCCACATCTGATGATCGATTTACAGCGCAATAAATTAAATTAATCTTTTCGGAAACATTGGGGAGACGAAGCGAATAAGGCAATTAAGAATTCTCAATTTTTTAAAGCATTTTTATTGTCGTGAAATATGAACGATCGACTTTTGTCAATAACAAAAAACATCTTAATTCATTTATTGCGAAAGAGAGGTTGATTGACGGATTAATTGATCTCTTATCGATAAATCGAAATTTATTATAATTTTTTTTTGATTTTTTCGGGAGAATAATAATAAGGATAATTATGAATGGACAAAAGTTTTACATCCACGTTTTTAGGAATGTTCCCGTCTCTCTCGCACTCTCATCTGTCTTCCCCACTCCATTACCACCACTCTTTTCCCCAGTTGTCCTTTCCCCCTCCTCTAGTTCGGGGAGATTCAAGCGGAGTAGGGGAAGGGAGCGCGCGATAGTTCCAGAAATTCCCGGACGGCGGCAGCACTTACTGAGAAAGCGGAGAGTCAGCCAGTGAGGCGCGTGTGTGAGTCACGCGGGCGGGAGATGCCACTGGAGTTATATATTTCAGGGAAGAGGCGAGAGCGAGAGGCTAAATAAACCGAGGCTCTGCACAAATGCATGAGAAAGCGTGAGAGATTTGTACAAGACTAGACACATGAGAGAATTTTTGCGGGAGTTAATATTCATAATGGGAAAATCGGGAAGAGGTAAATGTAGTGATGGGGATAAACAGGTGGATAGTAGGGATTAATGGGAATTTTTAAAGGAATTGAGGAGAGAAAAAGTATTTTTTTTTTTGAGCTTGAATAATTTGGGAAAATAATCGGTAATGGAGGATTTTATTTGATTAAGTGGTCTCGCATTGAAGGGGAAATGGAGGACTTAATTTTCAAAATTTCGAAAACAATAGATTTTTTACATGGAATTATTGATAATTTGATTTGAAAAATCAATTATTTTCGAAAATTTTGAAATGAAATTTTCAAAATTTTGAAGAAAATTTTTTTTTTCATTTTGAAAGAATGGATTGTTTGGAATTTTTAAAAATGAAATTATCAAAATTTTGAGATGAAAAAAAATCACTTATCTTTGAAAAATTTGATTTTTTTTTCAATTTTGTAACTTCTTCTTCAGAAGCTCTTGTTTTTTCAAAAGAAATGAAATTTTTAAAATTTTACTGAAAAAATTATTTTTCTCAAAATTTTGAAAAAAATGAATTTTTTTAATTCTTTAATTTTCTTTATAATTTCATCTGAAAAATTTCTAAATTCCCTTAAATTTTTTTCTAAATCCCATCAAAAGATCAATGGAGCCCCATTTTGCCCCTGAGGTCCATCTTTCCCTATCAACCAATCGTCTGGTTGAGAATCGTTACTCTAGCAGGAAAAAGAAATAAATACATAAGTGAGTCGCGTGACGATGAGTCAAACTCTCGTGAATCCACGAATTCATATCTCCTTCTTCGAATATAAATTGTCGTAGAGTAATTACTCATCGTAATTAGTTATCGATCCATGACTAATTGTGGTATTGCATAATTTATCATGAAAATAGTAGGATTCATTAATAGTTTTAGTTTCTAATTCTTTACCCACCAACATTAATTTACCCATTTCTCATTCGATTGATTTTCTCGTTCTCTGTGACACGAATATTAGTAATTTTTCGACTAATTTATTTGAGTTATTGCTTTAGAGTTTCGAGGAGCGAAAAAAGTGAGAGGCATTTCGCGTGGGTTTTTCGCCAAACAGTGATTCATCCTGTTTTAATCTAAAAATAATAATGTATTTCAAAGGAGCCTGAAACGAATAATCATATTAATTTTAAAAATCAAATAATTCACATATTGAAACAATTAAAATTATTTCAATGGTTTTAGTTTAATGAATTAGTTAACGGACAGAAGAAAAAAGAGTTTAAGATAATTGGGGACTCATTTCTGAATGTAAAGACCACCGCGGTGAAAGCCACCATGACGAGTCTCTCCCGGACTGTTAGGTCACCGTACCGAATGAAACATTGACTCCGAGAAAGACTTAAAGCCTATCGATGCCACGCATGTCGTCTCGTGTTTTTGTCAACAGAATTAAAAGAATCAACTAAAAAATAAAAATAAACCAATCACCATAAATTGAGGTTCAAAATAGATATCGTCGCGCTAGAATGAAAAGGGCGTAAGTGCCATTTTTTCTTGCTGAATAATAAAAGGGCGTAAGTCAGTATTTTTATGAAAAAATCAAATTAAATTCAATTTTTGTAGATTTTCAAAAAATCACTTACGTCCTTTTGATTCTAGGGCGACGATATAAAGGATGCACGTCTCAAAAATTCCGATTGAAAAAATCGACAGAAATTGAAAAAAAAATATTTTAAAAAATTGTGATTTCCTTTTTCTAATTTTTTACATTCAGTAAATCACGATATTATTATTATTATTATGATTTTTATCACTACAATATCATTATGATTTCAATTTGAATGTTCGATATTTAGTGAACGATTTCTGTGAATATAAAATTTTCTATTAATGATAATTGTAATTTGATTTATTATTTTATGATAATTTTTTTCATCATTTTTGACGAAGTTCTTCTTGTAAATTTTTTTTTCGGAGTTTTAGTTAAAATTTTCGAGACATGTAACAGAAATAGTGTCAAATTAATTTGGAAGTCAATTATTTTTTTCGATAAGTTACGGAAGGAAAAAATAGGTCAAATTATAACGTTGAAATTAGGCATTCAAAAATAGTGTAAACATGGGGAAAACTGCCAGTGACCGCACCACACGCAAATTCTGGTAATTCTTGGATGGAGTTTTGTATGTACATAAACCGGAGTGTTATTTGCCGGTGTATTAACACTGGCGTATTGAGCGCAACAGATGCGCGAGGCACGCGAGCCGCGCACTCTCCTGTCTTTTCACGTGGCCCCAACGGACCTTCCGGCTCACGGAAATTGCAAATACGCCTCTTTGTAGAGGAGTCGTAGAAAAAAAAGGGCGGAAGTTACGTTTTTGTGGGGTTTTCGGAAAAACAAAGAGCGTAGCTGCGTTTTTGAGGATTTTTTGCAATTGTTGGGGAAAAAAAGAGAGGGAGGGGAAAGTCGGGTAAAATGGACCGGTGGTGCAACATGAAACATCATTGATAATTCAAAAAATTATGTAAAAATTTGTTGTTTTGAATATTTTTAAAAATGACTTCTAAAATCTCTTTTTCAAAGAAAATTTTGAAAAAAATTGAATAATGAAATTTGAATTTTTTGGAAAGGTAGAATTTCAAAAAAAAAGATTTGGAAAAAAATTTATTTTCCCAAAATTTTGATTTTTTGGAATTTTGAAAGTTTCGAAAATATAATTTTTTTTCATTTTCATAATTTTGCCATTTTCCAAATTGACGAAGAAAAAATCAAAAAAAATTTTTTTTCCAAAATTTCGATTTTTTCAAAATTTTGATTCAGCTACTCTAATCGTTTTTTTGAGAGATTGATAATAACGGAGAGCCATGCGGAGCCTCTTGACTCTGGAATGCATTTTCGCCACTTACGCCCCTCTATCTCTGCATCAACGAAATGAAAGTGTTAAACTCCAAAGGAACATTGAAAGAGCCCAAAAAGAATTCCACAATCAAAATATTTGGCATCGATTTTCACCCAATGCGTATGTGCAGTTGTCACTGTTGTATTGCATAGAAGTTGGTCAAACTCTTCAAGCTGTCAAACAACTATGTTGCATTCAACCGTAGCTATATAATTGCATGCCTTTCTGGGGATTTACTTTAATTAATAGCATTTAGTCTCACTCTAACTATAGTCAGGTGACTGATGGTACGAACATCTTCTCCTCAGTTACTAATAGTTTTAATTTTTTTTTTATCCTCAAAACGCCGTAAAGAAGTAGATTGGCACATTCTGGCGAATCTCGATGCATAAATCGTCTCTCTCACTCGCTCTTTCCATTTTCATTCTTCAGTATTTTTTTTATTTCCCATCACAAACGAAATGCGCCCATTACATGCCCAAAAGTCACTTGGAGTCTTTCCAAAAATTCCAAATGGATATACTCTCAGTATAGGCATGCAGAGTGGCCTCTGCATAATCGAAGGATGGGCGGGGTAAGATAGACCCCTGGGGCAAAATGGACCTTCATTGATATTATTTAATAAAAAAAAAAAGTATGAGAAAATTCACTTTTTTTGTTACAAGTTTTGGAAAATATTTTTTTTTTCTCAATATTTTGATGATTTTTTTAATTTTATTGTTTTCGAATTTTGAAAAAACATTCTTCGTTCGAAACGCCAAAATTTTTCAAAAAAAATTACAAAATTGAAAAAATAAATTTTTGAAAATTTTAGATTTTTTCAATTTTCAAAATTAAAAAAAAAATTTCATTCGAAAAATTCAATTCAAAACTTTGTCTTCACCGGTCCATATTGCCCCATCTATCCCTACAATACTTCCGAAACACTCGGAATTGTGAATAAGTAATAAAGGAGGAATGGGGTGTACACAAGCGATTCAAACTACGAGAGAATTCAAAGTGAACTCATAAAGACTCCGGCTAAATAAACTTTCGGACTAGCATTAAGTTACTCAGCTTACCCGCACTGACTCGGCCCATTTGATTTACAGAAACTATCGTCTCGTACGCGCACGTACGTTTATCGAACTTACGAGGCATTCCACCCCTCCTGCCTCCTCTCAATTTTAAATAACCATTCCTCCTTTTCTCTCATTCTTGATTTGTTCCTGCGCGGCTTAACGTCACTTGACACTTTCAATAGTTCAGCCATAACGAATCGACTTGGTCTTTAAATTCTTCACAAAAAAGCCGAAGAAAGGAAAAATGTGCGAAATGAACTTCAACGATAAATTCATGATAATGAAATTAGCAGACATCTCACAATCCTTCGGATTTTTTTAAACAAAGAAATTATTATAAA
>JABSMS010027894.1:0-10162 GCA_018902275.1 Aleiodes sp. PSUC_FEM 10030003
TTTATATATTTTCAAAGAAATATAAATTTTTTATATTTCTCAAAATATATTTATTTCCATACGGGTTTGCTTTCAAATACCAATAAATTTTTCAACACACAGGAGAAAGTTTATTTTTCCTCACACGTCAACATATATTTTTTATTCAGACAGGTAATTGACACTATTTCCCCTCTCCCATAATCCCTCACCCCTTCACCTTGACAGTGTGCTTTTTGTGCGAGTTATAACCGCAACATCGTAATGTTATCATGTACATCAGTCTCATACACATATGAGTGAGAGCACAATGTTGTAGATAGGATACGAGCTTAGTACATAGCAATGTTCGAAAATGTTGCCTCGTTTGCAAACACACGATGCACTCTCCTCTAATTAATCATGCTGCCGTTATTTTTTTGCCCCGTGATGATTATTATGATTATTTTCTTTCTATCCACATCAGTGAGCGTGTATAAACGATGAGGGCGAAAAGATTTTTAGAGTAAGCGCAGACAAAACACAATGTTGGAATCGTTGGCTGTATTGTAGGTCGCGACTGCGCATCATCAGTGAAACTAGCGTGGATGTCGATCCTTTTTCACGTTGGTAATGTGTGTGTACATGCATCGAGAGAGGAAGTGAGAGGGGCTACTCGGGAAATATTGAAAAACAAGTGCCACAAAGCACTGGTGGCCAATGATAAATTACCTTCCCTCCTTGCTACTCTGTACTGACATGCCAAGCCTGTCAAATCATAAAGGGTTCACTTGTATTCTCGAGTGCGGGTCAATGGTTAACATTGGTATGAAATTGTTGCCATCACAACTTTACATAATTAGAGTAAAGGGATATCTTTGATATTACAACAATATCCATTAATTCTTTAATTCCAAGAAGCGTTCCTCCTACTCTTTGATTAAATTAATAGGTGGAGCATTTGGATAGTCGTGAGCGTGCGAGAATGATGGCGTTTTCGATTGGGACCGTTCTGCGCTGGAGTAGTGTGAATATTTTGTATTTGATTGACTTTATGTTCAATCATTATTGGAAAATCAAACTTCCAATATGTAAAAACAGTTATTCATTCGAGGAGTCATTTTTAAAGATGGTGATATGGTATATAACTCGACAGATAAGACTGTTCTTGCAGAAATTGTTGATGAAGCAGGTAAACATAGAGAGTTAACCTCAAATCTCCATCAGAGCTGCCATTTCTTCGGCACGTGTGGAAATTTTATTCAAAACTACAATTCACAAACTAAGAAAAACATAGAGGCCCTCAGAGCACCACTTTCACGAATATTTGAATATCCTCACGCAGTAATGACTCAGCCACGAGCAAGGAGCAGGAACCGTTGACCTAACTGATTGGTTAACCCTGCTTTTATGGCCCAATTACGACTAATTCCCATAATCGAAGTATAGAGTTAATTTTATTGGAATTTATATGGGAATTCTGTACAATTTAATTACAAATTTCGTGAGGTCATGGGTAATATTGCATCGATGATGAATTTCAGCAGCATGACTTGAATTTCCTTGGTCAGACGTATTTGATACTAAGTACGTTTCACAATGGCTAAATTGAGTTGAAATGACTACAGAGAATGAGAGAATCGATTAATTATATTTCTCTCCAATTAGAATTAATTATGGTGCAGAAACTATTGATATATTTTTACTTGTATTACGTAGCATAATTCCATTTAGAATTATGTTTTCTCACTGACAACAAAATGGGGCAAAAATGAATAATGATTTGAGGGACCAGAAGAAAATGAAAGCTAAAGTTCTTGATCTATCGTTATTCATCAAGCTTCATTTTCGTTCGGATTCAATTCAGCTCAAATGAAGCAAACATATTTGCCATTAGAACATTGCATAGCTAAGCACAATTTGACGATACTACACACAATACACTAAAGAGAGGAAGAGAGGGAGGCATTACGAAAGATTACACAGTAACATTTTAGTAATGGCATGAAATTTGTCTCCTTACTACTAAGAATTTCCGTTGGTTACCCTCTCGAATTTCTTGCCCTGTCCCTTGCAATGATGTCTCCCTAAGCTATTTTACCAAACAGCCAGTGATCTTTTTACTTTTACTTCATCTTGGAGAATAAATTGGATGGCTTCCAACGTAAGACTTTATATATAAACTCCATCCAATTTGCAATATAGTGGAGAATACACACAAAATCGACTGATCTACTTATAAAAAAAACTAGGAGCATGTCTTATTATTCAATCCCACAGATTTTCATTACTCTGAATTCTCGGTTACAGAAGAATACTGTAATTCTCATAATGATATATATCTGGGCAATGAAGGACGAAGGGAGGAGAATAGAATCGCTGAATGGAAGTTCGTAGACATAATTTCATTAAGCTGACAAAATTATCTTTTAGTACATACTCGATTTATAATTCTACATGGTTTCTTTTTTGATCGTATTTCTATCGCATTATATTCAGTTGAGACACTTGTGACGTTTGTAATTAAAAGCCTGCGAGAAGTGAGGGAATTGCTGCACTGGAAATTCAATGGATGAATTTTCATTCAGCTTCAATAGAGAGAAAACAGAATGTGACGATTATTTGGAGTGTTGATAATTAAATAGAAGGGCTTTGATATTTCAATGGACACTGACTTGAAATAGCACGTGCGCATGTCAGTGACTTTCTCAAGATGACTTTTTAAATCTCGCGCTAGAATCGAAAGCTACCAATCGGATATGCGTCATGGTACTGCAAGCGCTACGATGCCACAAACGTCATGGTCTTTCCGAGATTCCGACTCTGATGAGTCGAAAAAAATCCTGTCTTTCTTTTCATCGCCAAGAGTGATATAAGTTGAAGGAGATTCTACAATCGACGCAACGTGAGTTGAAACGTGGGAGTAAGGGAGAAACCAGAATGGACGGAAATACAACGCAACGTCCATCGCGTCCGCAGTGAACCTAAAGCAGCATGGTCAATGTGCGCAATTGGTGAGTTTTCGTCGCTTATTCACTGCGCACTTTTGAGATTACTTAATTTGAATTCGACGAAAATTCGTTTATGATAAGAAATTATACTGATAAAAATAATAAATAATGCAACCACATGAGCAATTTTTGACAGCTCAAGATAATGTGAAAACTGTCATTTTTTTCGATTTTTGAAATTTAAATCAGTTTGGCGCACCCGCTTTTGGTCAGTACATGCTCGGACGATTGCGCAGCGCAGTTCACGTTGCGTCTAGCCACGTTTGCGTCCATTGTGGTTTCTCCCACAAGATGTACAGTAGCGTGCCTATTCAAGTCCAAATACGCACGAGATATTTCGATAATCAATTGGAATACTCTTTATTTACCTACAATAGACGGGAACCATTACATGATTTAGCCTTCCCTTTGAAAACTTCTTTGTTGAAACTTATTTGGTGAGATACAAAAGCATTCACCCTGAGAAGAAAAAGACTTCATTCAAGACAAAATACACCGCATCACGATTGAGAGGAATAGTGTTGATGGGAATGTATAGATTTTTCGGATACACAGTAATGTAAAATGGAGGTGGGCACTATCGGAAAAGGTGCCCAACACCTTGTTAATCACACAAATTGTGAAGAAAAATTGAAGACATTCGGATTCGATTTTTCCAGTTGAAACCCACTGACCAACGCGTTTCTGACCGATAATGTCATTGAAGTGATGCGACAATACAGAAGAATGTACAAAAATATTAGAAAATTTTTCCTTTTGCCCATATAGGATTTCCTGGCATCCGCGGGATGGCCAATGTTGATACGAATTTAGATAGTTGATTGAAGGCCAAAGTATGAAACAATATTGTGGCGTTAATATTAGCCTTCCTAATAAGCCCTGATATTCTTTCCAAATCCATCGTTGCACGTTGGGATGGCGAATTAGTATTGTAACTTGGCCCCGTATCAAGTAACTAAATATTGGGAATCCTATATTTGCCCGAAATTCGAACCGGGGTCGTGACATTTCCATCCGTACAACAAGTTAGAGGTGAAATTCGAATTTAATTCGCTTAACCGAAGTTCGCACGTTTTTCTTCTGATCGCAATATTTCTAATGTTGCTCTCCAAATTTCATAGTCCGAATTCCGATCGATGTTAGCGTTAACATCTGCCAATTATCGAAAATTATTTGATTATTAATTTTCTTTCAATTATTTCGCCTCTTAATAATTGATCCAACAAATGGTTCAAACAATTACAAGAATAACTAACAAAAATAGAATTAAAAAAATACAAAAAATGATTAATGGAAAAATTAATGCTTATCTTCTATTGTAATTCTTCTCCTCAATCTCGTTGAAAATCTCATGGTGATAAGCTCGTGACAATTTTTCTCAGAGACTATCTCAATCGTTCAACTCAATTCGTGTTCATTATTATTGATCAACTCAATCAATTCACTCAAATTAAGTAATTCAAATTGTGATAACCAAATGATATTAATTGTTAATAGTTAGGCAATTTATTTATTGAAATAAAAGTGACTTTATCGGAAAACCGCGTGGTAGTGCTCATTTTAACCACGCTCCACGCTCCTCATTAAATCCATCGTCCTCTCTCTTAATAATAAAAAATTTACCGCAGATCCAGACTTCTCATCGAACAACTATGTTGTAATTTTATCGCGGTGATGTCGATTTCGAATTCGGGCCGATATCTGTTTCGAAGTCGGCCGATATCTACCGCAAATTCGTGCCGCTGTGACCTCCCAATATTGGGTTCCAGGTTGGGCGTACATCGGAATGCTACTTCGAAATTCATCACATCGACTTTAGCCTGAAGCTTTGTCCTAACTGAAAATCCTACATGGGTGATCACTGCTTGGAGTGCTTTCGAGCCGTGACCAAAAAAGGCCGAATTTTCCAATATTTATGAATTGAGAATAAGGTCGGATGAAATACAATTAAAAATAATATACGTACGGTGGATGAAATCAAATTCTAACGTCATTTCTTCAAAGTGGAATCGTTCCACTTCAATCAAGAGGATGAAAAAGGCTCAAATGGAGCCTAAGAAAACGCTTGAGATCCAAGCCAGAGAAAAGACTTAACATCAAAGTGGTTCTATCTAGGTCTAGTATTGCGTTTGCCAGCAGAAAACACTTGGTCTTCTAAATAATACTTGACTCTATTTATTAATAATATTTAGTGCACTCATCAGCCTTGGTGGGACTTAATAAATCAGAGATTCTTCTTACAGGTGGTATTGATTTACATTCGATTCTCAGATTCAAAAAGACGAACTATCAACTGACACTGGAGATTTATGTATTATGATGATCTCGAAGGCTCTAAGTTCGAAAATAACATTTTATTTAACGATTTGTCCTTTATTTACAACTTTTATAATTCCGAGTTTTGCTGATTCCTCACCTCGGAATGGAGGTCTAAGAAATATACTAGAACGTTCAAGAGTGTGAACGAATTACGGTCATACAACACTAGTAGTGAGCATTACCATATTACGTGGTTTGAGTCTTTTTCTTCATGTCCACATTCATAACGAGGTTCCATGCTTTATTCCTTTACGCTGCTCAGTAAAAAAGAATTTCTGACTAAGAGATCAAACGTAAGGATGTCATGTAGGTTCCCAAAGAATCATTTTTCTCATTTTCCGCAAGTCGCCTCATTCTTTCACTGTGAATAAGAAAATATATGGGATGAATCGTGATAATGTGTTTATTGCATAAATTGAAATAATTGCTGAGATAATAAATGAACAAATCATTGTTCATACGTGGGGTCTTATGCGTCATCATTCCAAATTAATGAATACGCCGAATCGAACGGTGAAAGAATTGGATTATCCAACCAAATAATAAATTTTAACCGTTTTCAGGCATTTAAACGCATACTGGAATTCACATTTATTGAGTTTTATGAATCTAGTTCCTCAAAAAATAGGCGAATCGACTGCGAATCGATGTCACTTTGCTTTTTACAATTGGAATATATTTTTAAAATAATAATAACTGAAGTAATACCGCACTCCATCCGAATCAAATAGGCTGATGAGCGCTTCGACACTGGACTCCCTTGTAATGCACGCAATTTAGGCACACGCTGCAGAATGGAATGACGAAGGCAATCACTGAACAGTACTATTCATCATCTCTGAAGCATCAATACCATCTCCTTTTTTATTTCACTCACACACTTTGAAAATAAAAAAAAAACATATCCCTTCTTCTTATAATTTATTAACGTCCATGATCTCAAATAGATATAAAAAATTCAAAGTTGAATTCTTCGGAAATTTCTCCACGTCACGTGGAATATTGATGACCATACGAGTGATCATTTTGTAAACTGCCGGAGTCTCACACGTATCTTCCTTATCAGTCTTTCTAGAACATTCCCCGCCAATAGAATTAAGAAGGAAGAGGCGGGAAAAATCCAGGTACGTGAATGCTTTACATATAAAAAGAAAAAGGAGGAGGGTGCAACTCGATTAGCGTGTGTGATTTTTTAGAGGATTTTTGTCATCGTAAATGCTCCAAATACACGGGAGCAGAAGCTTAACTTCCTTCTTTTCATTTTATCTAGTAAAGGGGATTAAGATGTAAAGTGGGATATAGAAAGCTATAATCGAGCTACCCAACATAAAGGATCTTCATATCGCAACGCATTAGCAGTTGGCGAGTACCATGGATGCCCTCGTTAGATGTACTCTTCGGGTCATTGGCAATAACGACCCTTACCGAGTATATGGTTACCTATGCAAGCATGCCTCGAGGATGTAAAAAAAAATAATAATTAGCTTATACCCTTACTGGGCATTTAGAACGGGAAATTATGTTTTTTTCCATTGTTTTTTTTCATCTCCAATGACAGAGGTCACAGGCGAAACTGAGAGGATGAGTATGCCAATACGGCAGTGGGAAATTATAAACACAGTATGGGAAGAGCCATTGAACAGATTTAGCACGATGATCAATGTAACTTCACTTATTTTAGAGCATGTGTTTAAAACTTGGTGTGAAAATATGTAAAAATCTTATATCGTCGCCCTAGAGTCAAAAAAGCGTAAGTGCATTTGCTGAAAATCCACAAAAATTGAATATGCATTCATTTTTCATAAAAATATTAACTTACGCCATTTTATTATTCAGCAAGAAAAAATGGCACTTCCAAATGTGACTATGAAAGCGGAATATCATCAAATTTTTTCCTTTTCATTAAGCATAAATAAATACAAACTATAATTTTACCACAATAGCGAAATTATTCTTGAACCAAGCATGATATCTTTAGTTTAAATGATGAATAAATTGTTATCGTAAGAGCAGATATTAATAGCATCTATTTGCGTTCTAGGATACTTTGAACATCTGAAAATTTTAGTTATTCAACTCAGGATGCTTTCAGTGTCTAAATTTAAAATGTTTTTTGAGATTGCTGCTACGTTCACCTCATGCCGGAAGTGCCTTTTTGTTTACTCGTAAACGGAAAGTCTTTTCGTTTACTAGTAAACGAAAAAAGGCGCAGTTCGCCACTCGTAGAATGTAACATCACTGTCAAAAAATATTGTTCGACACATGTGCGACGGGGTTTTTCAGCTCGTGTGATTGGCAGCCCCCGGCTTTGCCTCGGGCCGCCAACTTCACACTCGTGAAAACCCGTCGCACTTCTATCGAAATATACTATTTTGCCGAACAGTGAATTGATGAATTTTCCTCACAAATAAATGAGTGGGGAAATTCACTGAGGATATTAGTAAAGTAAAGTATAGTAGTAAATATAATTGAATTTTAAATAAGTAGTAGATAATAGTAAAGTATATATAATTCTTGAAGTAATATAATTATTGAATTGATGACGTTACCTTATTAATCATATTGAATATTTAAAAATTCCATAAAAATGAATGTGAAGTAATACTGAGGAAATCATTTAATAAGGTAACATGACTCATGAAAGTATTAAATTTCGCAGAAGAGATGATGCCTTATTTCCAAAGTCTTATTATTTTGAAAATACCGCGCGGTAAATTACGATGATATTTCTCTACAATTTCCATGAAAAAGTTACGCAAATTTGAGATAAAAATTATTCGAAAAATAATGGATTTTTCGATTTACCAATAAAAATTCATATTCGAGTTTCGAAATCGATGGATTTCATTAAAATCCAATAAAAATTGAACTATATCACTGGAAAATGGCGAATACCTCAATTTGCAACCATCTCCACTCTACGTAACGCGGATGAAAATCGGATATCCGCAGAATTTCGTATATTCCAAAAAATGAAAAATGGATTTCCACGTGAGGAAAAAAATGGAAACCAAAGCACTCCAGTCCATCACCATCGAGAATTCCCCTACCCTTCGAATGATACCGTTGGAAAAAATCCATTTCAATGAGTATCGTCGGAGTGTCAATTTCCTCCGCCCACACCTCTCAATATGTATGATAATAGTTCTTTCGCCAATGAATTGAGCCGATATAAATAAGGAACTTGGGCGTCTACTCTGTTTGCTAATTACTTCGGCGTCGGCACATTTGCATCAACGTTCACACCCTTTCTTACCCTCCATTACCTATTCTCTCCTGCTCCACCAACTAGTCGACCATCACCGTTAACCTTCTCATTAAACGTAATTGTTTGCAATAATTTGATGCTAGCTGTCTACAATGGCCAGTTTCCACTGGCATTTAAACGTAAACCAACTTTCACCTTGAAGTAAAGCTGTATACGTTTACATAGTATACTATACGACACAAACATTTAACAACATACATCTGTTTGACGGGTATTCTACTTCAGCCTCCGTAGTTTAATTCTTGATGTGTCACACATATTCTAAACCGTGTGGCATTTACGGAACCATAGACTTCACTGGAATGAGAATTGGTCGGTGGTAAATTGGAACTACGTCGGTTGAATACAATCTCATATATGTGGCGTTGTGTGTGTCTGCGTGCCAACTCAGATGCTAGTCTTCGTACTGACACTGATGCTGCGGATTCCAGTGTAATTTGGATTGCAATTTTCCTTGTAAGTCTCAGCTCAGACTCACTTCTTAGTTTCTCTCTGTCTCTGTGTCTCGCTCGTTTCGTACAAAAATCTGCCATGAAAATTTTATTCTCGTCAATTACTACAATGAAGAATGTCTAATTAAATTCGAGAGGATTTAACATTGGATCTCTCTTTGATTTTTTACGAAAGTAAATTATTAATGATATTCTCTACTTTTTAATGCTTATTGAATTTTTAACATTCGTGACTTCATTACGCTGATGAAATTTTCGACCTGAATGCAGAATTCAATATTATCATGCATAAAATATTTCATATTCATTTTTTTTCTATTTTTATGCAAATTTAAACAACATTTGAAACTTCTCGTAGTTTAATATGCTGAACAAAATTTTCGGAAAGTTTTGGATTTTTTTTTCTCGTATTACTTTGAAATAATTAAACACTATGAGAAGCTACATACATTTTAATCACTAAGTCAAACTACAAAGTTTTGAATTGTGTTTATTGTTGGGAAGAAAAATGGAATAAAAATTTTGATAAAATGCAATTATTCTCGCGTTTGTGGAACATTTCATGAATAATGGGGGATTTTGAGAACTCTACGAACTAGGCAAAAAGCTTGTCATTCATATTTCATTATGCAGAGAATTAAAGTTTATTATTGCTGAGATAAAAATAAATCAGTTGTGAAATGATAAAACCCGATGAGTCCAATATTTTTTTTTTTATACATTCTCTCAATCATCTCCGAAATAAGTGAATTCAGAAGAAATTTGGAAGAGATGAGTATTTTATAGAGAATTTAATAAATAACTGAGTGCTCTCCTGTTGAATTCTCCTAAATCCCGTCGCTTCCGAAATACAGTTAGGATGCTTCATAAGCACTTCTCTATAAGCTACCTTCCCATTCGGAGCTCGCTGAGGATTGTCCCACCACAATACCGGATACCTGACAAATCGGGTAAGAACACTGGAGCGAGCCAGTTAAGGCCCACACGTATGAAAATTCCTATAAGAAAATCGTTATAGAAATTATTTCATAAAAGATTGGAACGATTCTTATGAGAGATTCGTGATTATTTCCGAAGGATTTTTCATAAACTTTCTGCTCATAAGAAATGTATATATATAAGAAAATTTCTTATGAACAAGTTTCATTATTTTT
>JABSMS010027905.1:0-10158 GCA_018902275.1 Aleiodes sp. PSUC_FEM 10030003
TATATATATTTTCCTAATTAAACTTTAATAAAAAAACTATTATTTATAGCCAAGGTACACTACTGGCTTGGGGCTCTTGGTACTTTTCGAGATATTAACATGATTTATTTACAGGAAATAATTAGATCAATTTATTATTTTCATGAAAAAAAATTCATTAAACAATTTGTATTATATAACATTGTACATTGTTTATTATTGAGAAACTAAATTTGGTGCAAGGGTATGATTATTTACATGTATGCTTTATATTCTCGGCTTGTATCGATGTTTAGGTACACAGTACCAGTAAGAAGCTTCTTTACCAACTGGATCATCTTGTCCAAGTTTGTAATCAACCACAGGGGATTGAGCACTCCAACCGAAAACATGTATGTCCATTCGTCTTGTCTCATTTGTATTGTAAATACTCATAATTTTTTGTCCTGCCTGTTCTTTTTTTGCACGTTGCATGATAACCCTAACCAGCTGATCCAGTAGGATTATCCAATAATTAAGTTTTTTGGAAACTAAGGGAAATAAAAATTTCTTTGTAAAAACGATTTTTGCTAAACAAAGTCATTTCAAACATTCTTTTGTATCCAATTGAGATATTTGACGGAAAAAAAAACATTAGAACGTCAAAGTTGAAAGCTGATGATTTAAAATTTCGTAAATTAATTTTCCTTGCAATTAATACATGGTAGAATAAGAATCTGTAAACACAGGAACTAATAATGTAAATAGAAATTTTCTCTGAATAATATTTTCCTTTTTTTCTCATTATATAATGATAACTTTAATTGATGTATAAAAATTGTGTGTCTATTGGATTAGGTTCAGCAGGATGGGCACACAATGGATAATCGTGGTGGTATGAGTGGAAATCCAGCTGCTGATTATAGCGAGGGTGCGTCACACGTGCTTGCTGTTATACATCAAATTTTAGGGCATCACAGAGCTTTAGAAGCTCGCTGGCATGCGCGAAAAGTCAAATTGCACCAGCGACTAGCTTTGAGGTATGGGTTTTGATTATTCGCTCACCTTTTGTGTATCATCATTATTTTTCCCCTGCCCTTTTTCATTCCTCTATTCTCTTTACAATGCTTGTTGAATTGTGGATTAATTGTTCGTGCAGGCTGTTCCAAGAGGATGTTAAGCAAGTACTAGACTGGTTGACGAATCATGGTGAAGTCTTTATTCGAAAAAATACTGGAGTCGGAAGAAACCTTCAAAAGGCTAGAGTTTATCAGAAAAGTCACGAGCATTTTGAAAATGTTGCACAGGTAAATGAAAATCAATCATCTAAATTATTTGATTTTTGACAGAAAAATTTTGAAACAAAACCACTCACTTAACGCTGAAAAGAATCGGAACAACAAAAGAAAAAAAAATCGGCGACCCATCAATTTCGAGATATTTCTAAAGAACTCTTCTCAAGTAAAATTGATTTATTTCGTTTTCCCGATTTACTATTAATTTTTATTTTTATTTCCATCCCTCTATTACTCGTTTTACAACGTTACTATGAATTTCCATTCATTAATGAAAAATCTAATCAAATAAAAAATTGTTTTTTTCTCCCAAATCGCAGAATACCTACACAAATGCATCGAAACTTCTGACAGCAGCTGAAGAATTAGCACAAACTGGTGAATGTGCAGCTGATGAAATATTTGCAGTTGCACGTGAATTAGATGCTCACGTTAGTAGTTTTGCTGAAAGAGTTAAACAGAGACGAAGTAGACTGGATTTAGCGGTAATATTTTATACACATGAAAAAGAATTGAGTGGTTGGGTTGATGAATTACGTCAGGAGCTTCAGCAGGACGAGGTAGCTGAAAACTTAGAAACTGCTGAAAGACTTTTGGATCAGTGTGGACAGCACAGAACTGCTTGTATGGATGCTTGTTCCTCGACAATTGTTCAGGGTGAAGCATTGCTGCGAGAATTACGTGAGGATTGTCCAGAGGGTGATACAACCGGTTCTGTGAGTGCAGTAGAGGCTGCACTAGATAGACTTTCCGTTCTACGTCAAGAACTCGAGGAATTGTGGGCAACGCGTAAATTACGTTTAGAATTGTGTCTCCGTCTTCGTGTTTTTGAACGTGATGCACTCGAGGCAAGTGGACAATTGGAGATGTGGGCACAGGAACTCCGTGCTCCACCACGAGAAGGCTCGCCTGAACAGCTCCTTCGTGTACATAATGATGGAGTTGCTCACATGCAAAATACAGCATTCCAGGTACTCCAACAGGGCCAAGAATTGGCCCAAGTACTAGAACAGGCTGGTGTCTGTATAATGGCGGATGGACAGCACACAGCAAGTGCAAGAGTTCAGGTACTGCTCGAATTTTTGAATGAACGTGAAATGGATGCTGAGGATCTTGCTGAAATACGAAGAATACGATTAGAACAGGCAGCACAATTAGTACAACTTCAGAATGATGCTCAACATGTTGCTAATTGGATTAGAAACGGTGAAGCAATGCTCCTCGCTTCGCTAAGAGTTCCTGAAAACCTGACGGATGCAGAGCAGCTACGTTTGGAGCACGAACAATTTCAAGTAGCAATCGAGAAAACGCATACATCAGCAGTTCAGGTGAAGCACAGAGCAGATGCACTTGTTAGTGCTAATCATTATGATCCGAAGAGTATCAGAGATGTTGCTGAGGATGTTACAAAAAGATGGCAACAATTAGTAACATGCGCCGAAGAAAGACACAAACTTGTAACAGCTAGTATCAATTTTTACAAGACAGCTGAACAAGTTAGATCAGTTCTGGATAGTTTAGAGAGAGAATATACACGTGACGAGGATTGGTGTTCTGGTGGCGATAAAGGTGGACAAGTACCAACACTTGTTGTTAAGCATCAAGAACAAAAAGAGGCATTCTTAAAGGCATGTACATTAGTGCGCCGTACAGCTGAGACATTCTTGAAGTATACAAATCGTAGTTTACAATTTTATAGTTATCAACTTGGCACGGCTGGCTCTGAGAATAAAGTTAAAAGTATTTTGGAAGAATTATTATCAAAAGAAAATCAAGTACTTGAATATTGGACACAGAGAAAGAAAAGATTGGATCAGTGCCATCAGTATGTGCTGTATGAACGTAGTGCTAAACAGGCACTTGAATGGATACGTGAAACCGGTGAATCTTATTTAGCAACACATACTAATGTTGGTAAAAATCGAATCGAGAATGAACAATTACTGCAAGAACACAATGAATTTAAAAATGCAGCTAAGGAAATGCGTGAGAGAGTTAAATTATTAATTCAACTTGCGGATAATCTCATGGAAAAGGGGCACGCGCATGCTACGGAGATTAAACAATCAGTTGGTGAAGTTGATCAAAGATACAAAGATTTTAGTATGCGAATGGATTGTTACAAAACGCAGATTGAGGATGATCTAGGTATACAATCAGATGAGGGACAGAAAGATTTATCAATTGATAGAAATTCAGATCCACTCTTGGAAGATAAAATTAAGGGTAAGGATCTGAAGGAATTGAATGAAGAAAAAAGAAGATCAGCACGTCGTAAAGAATTCATTATGGCTGAATTATTACAAACGGAGAGAACTTATGTTAAAGATTTGGAAACATGTATACGTTATTTTTTGGATGAAACAAAGAATAGTAAGGGTAAAGTACCACCCGGTTTGCAAAATAAAGAATCAATAATATTCAGTAATATGGAAGAAATATATCAATTTCATTGTGAAACATTTTTACGCGAATTGGAGAAATATGAGACAATGCCAGAAGATGTTGGTCATTGTTTTGTAACATGGGCAGCAAAATTCGATATGTACGTTACGTATTGTAAGAATAAACCAGAGAGTCAACAATTATTAATTGATCATGGTAGTCCATGGTTCGAGGATTTACAAAAGAAATATCGGGTTGAACATCCAATTGCTGCTTATTTAATTAAACCAGTACAAAGAATAACTAAATATCAATTATTATTGAAAGATTTGCAGACACATTGCCAAGAGGGACAGGGTGAAATTAAAGATGGACTTGAAGTAATGCTTAATGTACCTAAAAAAGCTAATGATGCCTTACACTTGAGTCTCCTCGATGGTTGCGATGTACGTTTGGATACACTTGGTGATGTGGTTTTGCAAGATTCATTTACTGTTTGGGATCCAAAATTATTAATACGTAAAGGTAAAGATCGTCATGTTTTTCTCTTCGAACTTTATTTATTGTTCAGTAAAGAGGTCAAAGATTCAGCTGGTAAAGCAGCTAAGTATCTTTACAAAAGCCGTTTGATGACATCTGAATTGGGTGTTACTGAACACATTGAGGGGGATGAATGTAAATTTGCCGTTTGGACTGGACGTGCACCAACCAGTGATACAAGAATTGTTCTCAGAGCTAATTCACTTGAGGCCAAACAATTGTGGGTTAAGAGACTGCGTGAAGTTATACAAGAGACGTACTTCAGTCTCAGTATGCCAAAGAGCCCAGCTAAAAAGAGCTCGAGCCAGAGATCTAGTAGAGATCTTGAGGAGTGTGCTTCATTGGATGATAGCGTTGAGAATCTTGATAGAAACTCATTGGCCTCTTTTGGATCCACCAATACAACGGATTCTGATAAGGTCGGTTCATTCATTATCTTTATCATATATTCAAAAACTTTAATTAAAATTCCAATTACCGTGTAAGCTATGTCGTAACTCTGGTATGAATTAGAAATTCAACTTCTTCGAATTGAATTTTTGGAAAAATTTATGTGCAATCTAACTCATCTAAAATTCATCCAGCTATGTAATTTTTCTTTTCAACAATATTTTGCCATAATGAGTAATCCATATACCTGTATTCTTGGAATATTGCAACAGAGAATTTTGGTGATTAGAACAGGATAATTAATAATCATCAACGTTTTTATGCGAAGTTATATTGGAGAATTATCTTTATGATTTTTCTCTCCGGCAATCGGATTATCAAAATGAAGCTCGATTCTTCCAAATTCAAAATCACAAAATCAACAAAGAATGTCGGGCAACTTATGATAAAATTATCGTGAAACTGTACAAAAAACAGTGTTTGGATTTTCTTGAAATTTCATTTCCTCTTCAATTCAGTATCGAAGCGAGATGAATCTCAGACTTCGGAGTATTCTAAAAAAATCTAGAACAATTGTTTTTATGAAAATTCAAGATGAGGTATTTTTTTGTGAATAACGGAATTTCATTTTAAAAAACAGTAAATTTCTCAACGAATTCATTCGGAAGATATTTATAATTCACTCCTTATACTCCACCACTACCAAATAGCTAATCAAATATTTCTCTGAACATTCATCGTTTGCAATTACAAAAACTCATTATTCCGCTGGATCAAAGAATCTTTGAATCCCCATTTCTAAATTTTGTTCAATTGATTTCTACTTGAAACAAATAGGTGAGCTGCTAAGTCCCCCCTCCCCTGCCACACGCTTTTTCTAAGGATCATTTGTCGACGTCTCAGATCATCTTAACTAATATTCTGACGAAATCTTGAAATCAAAGAAACTCACGTTTCCAATGCTTTGGAAACAGAAGCACAACAGAAGAGAGAACGAAAGAAAAAAGATGCCATCTGCTGTAATTGCCTCTGGTATACTAGATGAAGAACAGTGTCATTTACGCGCATGTGTGAATGCGCAGAGGGCACATAAGCTTCCAACCTTTTCCGATACACTCGTTTTTTCTCTTCATGGAAAAAGCATTTTGAAGTTGGGTGGATTTGGGAGGCTAGATGATAAAGATTGGTAGAGAGCGGGATGCTTTAGGTGGGGAAAGGTACTGCGTTCACATAGACATTATATATATCATATACATATGTATATATGTATCTTTGATTTCCTCCTCCTGTTCTCCTGGATACATCCAACCCTCAGCCGGCGCATTCAAGCGTACGGCGTTGGAAAGCTCCCGAGAGCGCCGGGCGTCTCGGTTTCCCTCTATATACGTTGATCCAGGAACGACCAATCAGTACGGACGCGACTCTCGGGTCGGCCGGACTCCGGTGATAAACATTGAACAAAAATTCCTTTTTTTTAATCAAAATAATAAAATAATAATAAACTCTTTTTATCTTTGATCTTTCTCTATAATTTTTTTCTACTTTTCTTTCAATTTTTAATTTTTCATTTTTTTCGAATATTGAAATTTAATCAACGTGTTGGCGGTAGTGGGGGGAGGGCCATAGTAAATAATTGCCGTAGTTTTTATGTTAAAATATCATCAGTCACCACCTCGGTTTCGATCATGATCTCGGTGCGCTTCTTCTCTCATCGTTTCGCGTAAACACGGATGTAACTAAAAAAGGAAAGGAAGCGGGTGTCGCGCTCACATTTTCCGAAAAGGATTCAATTTGCATAATTAAGCACATAAAGAATACGACTCTTTTGCTATTGAAAAGAAGCTGCAACGATGACGTCACCAGCCGGGAAACCGGCGACAATGGCCCAAAAGGCACGACGCAAGATTTCACTCCCTTGGTTCCGTCAAAGCTCGGTAGCACCTCCGCATCCCGCACTGGCGCGTCAACATACCATCGATACCCCGGGCTCTTTCCAGGCGCGACTGTTACGTCGACAACCCTCTCTTGCCCAGGTAGAATCAAATCTTTGAAGTTTTCTTTCATATTCAAAAAAAGTTTCATCCACTCATTTGTCTATTTTCATTAAAAAATTATTGAGTCATCCTTTTGCATTTGATAACTGATTGTGAACCTCTATTCGCTCCTATTATTTTTTCATTAACTAAAAAATATGCCGAAAGGAAAGTTGATTTGCGCAAATGCGAATGATCGATTTATTCGTTAGAATTGAGAGATGTCCATTCGAAAAATATGTAATTTTACTGAGACACATTTCTGATAAGAATCATTGATATCGTATCTATAATTTTTTACCTACTTTATCATGTTGTGACGATTTTCTTCGATGACCAAATCATTTTTACCACATTCAACGTTTTCGTGCTATTTTTGTGAGTAAGAATTTAAGAAATGACATTTGCAGTAATTTCCAGTAATGTTTAAGAGCCTGTACCTTACATTCATTCTCGTGGAAATTTTTATTGGCTGAACAAAAAGCCCTCTTGATAACTTTTCTCAAACCAGACATTTGCTAAATATTTGAACTAAATTTTTTATTTGTACTACTTCACCTTTTTTTCATTCTTTCTTCAGATGACGAGAATTTGTGTGTGGACTTTCCCTAACCACAATGATTTGCTCGTGCATGTGTGAATGTGATAAAATTCATGACAAATCCAATTCCTGGAAAAAAAAACAGATATAATGGGAGTAACGTAATAATTGCTTACAAATCGTTCTTTTTTCTCATCATTCGTATTCTCTCCATTAACGTGGAATTGACAGATCTGCATATTGTAGGACGAATAATAATGAGAGAGGGAAAATAAGAATAATTTTTCTCGTGTTAAGAGGCAATGAAATTACCGCTGAATTTATATCAAACGATATAATTGTTAGGAAACAATTATCATATCATGATGATCGTACATAATATTGAATTTAAATGGATTTCTTGCTCTCCCTTTACTATCCACGTAATTCGACACACGATTCTTTCCATAAGAGACTTGAAAAAATTTTATACATGTGGTAATTTTTTTTTCTCCAGAAAAATGAAACTCCAAGCCACGATATCGAATTACTTTATCTGTCATCAGGCTTCCGCTTAGTTAATGTCTTCGAACGTAATGCTTTCATGATTATCGAAGACATCTCTTTCTCATCTTATTCTCATTAAACTTAAATAATCAGGAATTAATTAAATTGCCATTTGAAGATATTCAGTTATTCATTTACTGTTAGTGATTTTTGTTTTTTTTTATCACGAACAAATTTTACGCTTTTTTTTAATTTTATGAGACTATTCAAGTCAATCCAGGCAGGAATAACATATTAGTCGCTCCGTCGATCCGAAAATTCAAAAGAGACCCACGTATTTCACATAGATTGCGGATTTATCGATTAGTAAGGAGCCAGATTGGTTCGATGATTTTACTTCTTTTGTCAATAAAACGTAAATTAAAAAGAAAATTATATCATTTGCAACAGATCTCTTTGGCATGAGTTTTTTTGAAATATCTCAAAATTTAAGGAATTTCTGCGATTAGCTTTTTTTAAAAAGGGTTATTACCAAAATCTCAATATCTCTCATAGATTTTGATATATTCCATAAAAATCAATTCAAAATTTGATCTATGTCGTGCCATCATATCATTACTGTTGAATTATCTCATCCTTATTTCATTTGACGTGCAGACTGGAGTGGTAGAGATGACGTGGGTGGTTGCTGATCATTTAGCAGCACCTGGTACACGCGAATTGAGCGTTACAAAGGGACAACAGGTCGAAGTACTTGAAAATGGTAGTACAAGTGGTACAAATAGTGGTAGTACAGTACCAGGGGAATGGACCCTCGTTAGATTACCATTAGCACCGGGACAATCTGAGCCACCACCTGAAGGTTTAGTACCAACAAGTGCCCTCAAACAGCCACCAACAACTTCGTGCAAAACTTCGCCGTCCAGGAAACCAACATCACAAACTACCGTAGCTATCGCTCAACCATCAGTCACAAATGAGGATGCTGGTAAGCAAAATTTCTCGTTATAATTAATTGCACGCAATTAAACAATGCATCTCGCTGTGGGTAAAATTTTTTTTGAATAAAGGAGGGGAGGCAGTAGCAAAAGCAAAAGCAATGATCTTTTGACCCTTTGGCCCGTTTGACAATACTTCCTACTGCTCAGTTGCAGACATGAAACATTAATTTTTTTCTCTCATTCATCGATGAATTAGCACAAAGTCTAAACAATGAACTTTCAATTGACAGGTTTTTAAGAGAGAAATTCGAAAAATGAAACATTAAAAAAATATTAAATGTGACTAAATTTCACAAAAATAGTTAAGTTCATTATTTATTTAAAATGAATTATACATATATAATTTATATATGTGTTAGTACATACACAAAGACTGTATGTCCGCACTCGATCAATACACACCCGCGCGTGCCCTTGACCAATTCGCAGACTCGGGCCCATCTCTCTCTCTCTCTTTCTCTTTCTCTATTCTTCTTTATATCTTACGTTAGAAAACTACTGGAAGAGGAAAAATGAAATTTGAAAAGTGGGGGAAAAACCTTTGCCTAACGCAATGTGTAAATTCAATTCATACATTCAACTATTTCATGTATTTCCTATTTTCATCATCGTCTCCACAAAGTTGGGTGAGATTCAACAAACTGAGCGATTATTTCGCACACTATAACACGAGCTGTGTATTTCCTTAAGTTTAATTTTTTTTCTGCGACTTAAAAATGATTTGAAGATAAGGTGACCGTTTACCACCACTGAGTGTTTTCAAACTGTCGTAGTCGTCTTTGACTCAGGAGGAAACGTCATGTTAGCCAGTCTCGTTCGAGCGCATCCAGCACGCTCAGAACCGTCTTTAAAACTCGTGATTTATTATCAATTTTTCAATTTAAGAATCCATTGATTCGGTTTCTTTTTTTATCCATTTAGTTAATCAATGGATAATGACTGATAAAAGACAATTGATAACTGTTATGAGGACTAAATCACTTCCACTTTTAGGAATTACAAGAAGAGGTTTGATTATTGATAATCATATCGATTAATTTATTAATATTTCAAGTTTCTTTGAATTTTTCATCTTCCTAGTCGCTCCAATCACATCTTTTCTTTGTTGCGTTATACTTAATTGTTTTTTATTAAACGTCAGTGGATGTTTGATGGGTAACGCCTGCAACGGCTTAATCGAGTGTCACCATATATGGACAACACCTCGGCACCTTGGTACTCCTCGGAATGTACAATTTAGAACGCACCAACATTTCCGTAGTGCAAGTCGTTACAACCAAATAATGGTTACTTTCTCATCAGTTCACTTGGATTTAGTGATAATTCGCGGGAAATTGAGAAACTTTAATACCAACCTTTCTTAAAGTTATAATCTTACCAAATGAAGACGGTAATCATAAAAATTTTTCTATCTCAATTGTTTAATGGGACATTTTATGAAGAATAATTATAATGTAGCATTAACTTGAAAAATCTTTTTTTCTTTCAATACTATTTTAAATGATTATTTTTTTATTATTTATGAACAA
>JABSMS010027906.1:0-26796 GCA_018902275.1 Aleiodes sp. PSUC_FEM 10030003
AAGGAGCAAAAAAAATTTAACAATATATTTATATATTAAAAAATAGAATCATGAAGAAAAGTTAAACTTAAAATATTATTAAAAAAATGAGAAGAATTTGGTGACAAGTTGTTTACTGCGGAATTATAATTTGAATTCAACAGACGAAATAAAAATGAAGAATGAAGCAAAAACAATTTTTAAAACATCCCCATTTCTAATTCGTGTGTATCAGTGTGTTTTCATATAAAATTATGTGAGAAGAATCATTCGATCTGATAAAAATTTGACAGAAATTTGAAAAAAAAGCATTGAATTAGAATCGGGAAATTTTGAAGATGAAGCAAACAACCGAGAATAAGAAATATTTTTTTTTCGAAATTTCAATTTTTCACGCACAATTTAAAATCAAGCAGATGACGACTAAAAAAAATTGAGAATAAAAATTAATCAAATCTCGGGTAATTAAAAAAGAATCTAAGTCATGAAAACTGTCAATAAAATCAAGAATTAATAATTACAAAGAAATGAAAAATTATATTTACATTCGTATTTGAAGACATATCCAGTGGAATTAAGAATCAATGACGTCTAATTCAGTTTTCAGTTAAGAAGGGGATGATTTTTTGAAGGAAAAAAACAAATAGCAGAGACGTGTCACAATTTTTAAATCTCTAGAGTTAAAAAAAGCAAATTATTGATAACGAGAAGTACAATAAAAATTTTGTTGCAAATGGAAAAAAAAACTTATAATTCAGTGTTTGATCATCCTTCGTAGGAATGTTGTACTTGTCACCTTCGATTACTTTTCATTTCAAGCGAATGAAAATTTTCTACAATTAAACAAGAAACAAAAGCTAATTAATAATTATTTAATTAAACAAATGAGAAAAAAGAAACAAATAGATGCATGAGATTATCTTTTTTTTATTTTGGGTCTCCTTTCCAGCATCACAGTTTAAAAAAACCAAGAGATAAAAACAGTTCGCACGACAATAAGGTATCGAATAGTTAATGAAAAAAAAAAAAATACTACGAGAGAAAATAATGTAAAATACAAATGCAAACCAAGTATACATTATTATATTTATTATACGACGAGAATCATCGTACGGACAAAAAAGGGTGGGGATGCAGGGAATGCATGTGAACTTTTATTATTATTTTTTTCTTCTCCGAAATTTGGTGACTGAGTAATCCAAATTTCTTTTTATACTTCGGAGAGACACAATGAGCTCGAGTGTAGATTTATAAATAAATAATTTAAAAAACGGAAAAAGTGACAAAAAAGAGCTAGAACTAGATAATACATGTGTCCATAAAAGAATTTGATTCTTTCTTTTTTTTCATTATTTAGATTGTTTTCATTGATGAAAAGTTCACGAGAAATCCAAAAGATCAATGGGAAAATTTGATGAGATAAAGGCATGAAATTTAGTTTATTTATTCAATCTATTTATTTGTATTTATGTAACTTACCAAGCGTTATTATAAACTTAAACATTTATAAAAAAAAAGAAATTACAAAAAAAATGAAGAATCCTATTATTTCTGTACGTAGGCGAATTTCAATGAGTATTGGAATTGAATCAAGGTTTTATAGTAAATTAAGAAAATATTTAGATGAATAATTTACCCGTTAATGAAAATGACGTAATGCGTCTTATTTCATTAAAAGCGGAATAAAATAAGGTAAAAAAAACAAAAAAATAAAACATATTTTTCGATCTGCTGAAAGGAAAGCTTTCGCATTAGTATTGTGAATTTTACACGATTCAGTTCCAGTACTCGAGTTAAATTAAAGAGAAAAAAAAATGATAAACAAATGTGTAACTATCTAATAGACACATTTCGATGACGATCACCGAACGTGAACAATTGTAAACTACTGTAAATGTTATTTACGTTTTACGAAGAGCTTATTGTAGTCAAGAATTATTAAACACAATTTAAGTCGTAAAGGTATATTTGAGTGTAGCACTAAAAAAAACAAGAACAAAAAATTAAAAAAAAAAAGAGAACCTCTTTACACTTTTGCACGAGATGTGTGTTGTACTTGACTAAAAGAAAAAAAAACAAAGAAATTGAGAATGTAATTAATGCTTTATTACTTAGGAATTAAACTTAATTTATTTATGATTAAAAAACAAAGTTGGACGTCATTTTGTTAAAACTCCAAGAATAAGATATAAAATTTCATTTTTATTTTTCCAAAAAAAAAAGAAATGAAACATGAAAACATAGAATACATAACAGTTTTATCGTGTATAAAAATAACAATTCAACTCTGGGAAATGAAAGGCTTTATTAAACATTAACTTCAACCAGAGAATGCTGGAATTCCAGTAATAGCGCGTCCAAGAATAAGACCATGAATATCATCGGTACCTGCGTCACAAGGATAAAATAATTTTCATTAGTAATACGGAAAGACGCCAATGAAAATTTGTGAAAACAATCTGTTGTCAAGTTTCATTATTTCTAAATTGACAAGCATCTCTTTCATTATGGATATATCATTGGGAAGGAGATAGAATATTATCATGGATCTAAATAAATCCCTCGTGGTTAATGGACTTTAATACAGATTATGAAGAGGTGGATAGGTCAATTTAATTTTGCAGCTTATTTTCCGGAAATATTTAGGAATTCAAGAAAAATACGAGAATTTTATGGAGATTTTTTTTTATAGACCAAGATGAGTCAAAAAATAATCTCTGCATGAAACATCCGGTAACTTCTAACACTTCGAGGTATTTTCAAAAAAAAAAAATTAACTAAATCTTGAATGTATATTTTCATCATAATATTAATCAAGGTATTCAATTATTAATTACCTTCATACGTAATTACGGATTCTAGATTGACCATATGCCTAATAATGTGGTACTCATCAGAAATGCCATTTGCCCCAAGCATATCTCTCGCAACTCGAGCAATATTTATCGCTTTAGCTGCTGAATTTCTTTTCATCATTGAAATCATCTCTGGTGTAGCCCTGAAATAATTGATTACGCGCTAGTGTGAATTTTTCATCCTCGTGGAGAGTATTAAGGTTCATTGAATTTATCTCCTATATATACTTTTTTTTTCTTCTATATACATATAGCCTTACTTGTCTTCGTCCTTGAGTCGTCCAACGCGCAAGCATCCCTGCAGCCCGATTGCTATTTCTATCATCATGTCAGCCAACTTTTTCTGTATCAATTGATTAGCTGCCAACGGTCTCTTGAACTGTTTACGCTCGAGTACGTAAGAATTTGCAATTTTCAGACACTGCTCAGCTGCACCAAGTGCACCCCAGGCTATTCCATACCGTGCATGATTCAAACACGCGAAAGGTCCCTTGAAAAGAATTTTAATTCAATTTTCTACATTCTAAATTGATTAAAGTAAGATAACACGGAATAATTCGGAATTTTTCGGAAATATCTTTGAATTAAATTTTCGTCGACTTTTCTTGTAGAACGGCTCTCCAAAAAAAACATTCTTATGAAAAATTGTGTATCCATTATATTTCGAGAATATTTTTAAAAAATCAAGGCCACTTCGCTACTGCATTATTCATTTCTCTACTACATACTTTGAGACCTTTAACTCCTGGTAATAAATGAGCTTCAGGAACAATAACATCGTCCATTAAAATCATTCCAGTTGAAGAAGCTCTCAATGATACTTTTCCTTGAATTTTTGGCGTGCTCAATTGTCCCTCATTTCCTTTCCGTTCAACAATAAATCCACGAATTTCTCCATTATCACATTTCGCCCAAATTACTAATAAATCAGCAACTGGCGAATTGGTAATCCTGAAAAAAAAAATCAATAGCTTATACGCTGAGCCATTAAAAAGAAAATTATTTTCATGATTTTACTGCGAATGTTTACCATGTTTTGTTACCGTGAAGCTTGTAAACTTTTTTATTAGCATCGTAAACAGCCCGGGTTTCCATTCCAGCAGGATCGCTGCCATGATTTGGTTCAGTCAGGCCAAAGCATCCGATCAAATCACCAGACACTAAAAATTCAATTATCATATATATGTTGTTTGATTTGCCAAGAAATAATATTTACCGAGCTTGGGTAAGTATTTGTCTTTCTGCTCTTGATTTCCCCAGGAATCAATAGCAACTGCAGCAAGATTTTGAACTGAGAAGGATGATCTGTAACCACTGTCTACTGATTCAATCTCTTTGGTAATTAATCCGTAAGCCACTGATGAAGCACCAGCAGCTCCATATCCCTTCAATGTTGGACATAGCACCCCCAGGGTTCCAAGTTCTTTAATTATTGTTTTATCGAAATTCTCGTTTCTAAATGCATCCAAAATTCTTGGCTGGAGTCTTTCATCACAGTAAGAACGAAATTGATCGCGGATCATTATCTCGTCTTGAGTATATTGTGCCTCAATATTCAGCGGATCTTGCCAATTGAATATTGCTGGAATTTTAAAAAATCGACAATTTTAGTTTCTCGATCGTGTGTAATTATTGAGGAATTAGTATGCATCATTAAAAAATATAATACAGGGGATCTCGAGGCAAGATGGACACAGGGGATAAAATGGGCGAGCATGGAAAATGAGAAAAATTATACTGTTGAGTTGATAGTAATTTCAGCAAATTGAGTGATTTTTTGATTTTCTGAAAAAAAAAAATTGCTTGAAAATTGCCTGAACTAAACGATTTGAAGTGACGTGAAGTGGACAGTCTTGTCATCATTTCACAACTCTTTCGTGTATCAATGTTTCGGCGGTTGCAACACTCGAGAAGAACAGACAATAATTCATTCAAAATTCGTTTCAATTTCCGAAGCAAAACAAGTCACGCCACCTAGCGAAAAATCGTAGAAACTTTTCGATTCCTCAATCAACAATTGGTAATAATGGAATTTTTCAATTGTTCGTTATTGAGATAACGCGAATGTAATCAGAATTGTTGTAATGCAACATTGTTATCTCAATAATTTAATCATACAAGTTATCACTTGTTCCACAAACAAACCATGCAAAAGTTCGAGAAGATAAGATGATTCCGAATTGAAGAAAAATATCCAATCACCACAAAAAACAGAATGTAATAAGTGAAAAAAGCATCGCAACTTACGTCTTTCACTCAATGTTGATGCGGAAAGGGAAAACCCTTCATTCCAATAAAAAGTTTCAATTTAGGAAAAAATATAAATTAAAAATATTTGGAGTTTTCTCAATTTTTTCATCCAAGAACGAAATTTAAAGGAACAAAGAATTCCTTAAATTTAACAATGATATTTCGAAAAAGGATACTCCTTGCAGCTTCTGATTGGTAGTTCCTCGCAACATTGAAAATCCTTTGCGCACGCATCGCCATGTCTTTCACAACTCTAAAAATCAGCTGTTATCACCTACACGGTTCTCCACAAACTAAGCCGGTTCCTCCATCGCTCTGTAAACCCTCAAGTTTCTTCCCCTTATCACGTGGCCTCTGACCTCATATTTTTGTGTTTCTTTACACTTCTAATACACTCTACCGGACAGCCTCTGATACAATCTACGATCCTGATAAAAAGAACAAATAAAGAAAAAAGAATATAAATTCAACTTTATCACGCTTATCATTGGTTACCACGTTCACGCTGTGATTTCCCGCTGAAAATTCAAAGAAGAAACCCACCTGTGAATAATCAATTTCTCCATTACTATCCTAATCTACTGTAAGATCGCGTGACACGAGTGCGCAATAGCTACTATCGATCCGAATTCACGTGGCGAAGAAATTTTACTATAGTAATTTTTCTATTTCTCAAATCCATATATTTTAAATGCATTAAAAACCACACATATTCTCATAATATCAAAAAACCATAACACTTAATTATTTCATTGTTTTGGATTTTTTTTTTCAAACAACCAGAACATCGTCTTTGTGATCTGGACCATCTGGCAGTCTTTGATTTTGTATCCGGATATTATGAAACAGGTAGCCAAGTGTTTCTGTACAGGGTCGAATGAGAGCTTGTGTACATCCCATGAAAAATGTTCTTGTAGCTGCGCACGTTATTTTCCATATACGGAGCCATGGTGCTATACACCATATGTGCTGAAAGGAAATAATTAAGGTTGTAAATAATTGCGCTACTTGTTAAACAAGATGAAGCGGCTACTTTCAGTTTATATGAAATAATTTTAGAGATTTTAACTCACTTGGAATGATAGACAGGCGAATGTAATTCCCAATAGCAGCGCAACAATTGGCGCTATCAGTACAGACAAGAGTATGTAGCAACAGCCTCTCGACAAACGAAAACAATGCCCACTAAGTCTCCATGCGCATTCTGGACTTCTTATACCATCTGGTTCTCCGATTACATCCTCCCACATCACCTGATTAATACTGATTTTTAACAAATTCTTCATCACAATTTTTCATCACAATTAATCAAATTTTCTTGTCTAATCACCTGCAGATGTTCATTCAAACTATTTGGATCTCTGTCCTCAAGATCTACTGGACTGTTTATGGAAGAACTTGGTTTCTCCATTACTGGACACTCTATGTCTTCCCACCACTCTCTGAGCCACGAAAACATTTTTAATTGAAGAAAAATAATGATGGAAGATTTTTTTATAACTAATGATAACTTTTTCAATCGGAGTTTCAGTGTGACAGTGCAAACAGCTATAAGTTATGGCACGTACTGACTACGGGAGTACAAGTATTCATTCAAACTGTTCAACGTTCATTGATTGATTACATCAAATAATAAAGTTGAAAGTGCCTTCAATTGTTTCAAGGATCAAACGTCTATAAGTCTAAATGCAAAGGTCACTATTTTTACACCTATAATTTTAATCAGATATTTATGGAGAAAAAGAATTTATGCTGATTGAAGAAAGTCGAACTCTCCCATAATAAAACGATAATAACGGAAACTTTCAATTACGATGGAATAATTAATTGGAATTAGTTAACAACTTACGTGATTAAGCTTGTAATGATCTAATTGAAGAACATTCACAATTCTACTCCTCAATTTTTTGATAAATTAATTAATTTGGGTTTTTCTGGGTTGAGAATACATAATAGTGTAGTGTTGTGCTTCTTGGGGTTGTTGAATTTGTACGAAGTGAGTGGACATCGGTCAACGCGTCTGCGCGTATACTTCTCACCTGAGGGGAATAATTCACCCTTCCTCATTCCTACAGGTACAAAGAACCACTCCCATGAATAATTAACTTTTTTGAGGTTTCTTTGTGCTAATGTGATCGATGAGTAAATATTCAAATAATAACCAAACATGAATCCGCAACTTTTATTTAGCGCTCGAATAGAAACGAGAATAACGATAGAAAATATTTCATTCATTCAATCTTGGGAATTTTCTGAATACTATTACTTTTACTGAAATTAATTTAATCTCAACTCTTTGGAATAAATTTGTGATAATATATTGCGATACGAGTGGAGAAAAATATTTATAACGAGTTTGAAGAAGCCAAGGGTTCTAATCGCACTCGTTACGAATATATTTTTTCACGAGGATTGTATACTATTTCAGTTGATACTATGAGGAAATGGGCATTTACCGCGCAGTTTTAATCAAACCAATTTTTATTCGTTCATTGTTCACTCAATGATGCAAAAGATAAATTTTTCAAGTTTTAAAACTTGAAAAATTCTCGAATAATTGATTTTTGAATTAAAATTATTACCCCTCGAGGTCGGTATTTCGGAGCGACTCTCATAACCGTCGCCAGATGGCGGCTGCAGTTGCTCGTGGTACTGAAAATCCATTTCATTGTTCAAAACAGCTGCAATACGATCGTTCATATCCATCAATATCACGTGTCATCGCGAAGTACAAAAAAAATTGTAGAAATTGTCTTCCAGCAAGGCTGAAAATGATGCACGATTGATAAAAGACAACAATGAGATTCATTGAACATCGGAACACTGGCAGTTTCAATGGAAGTCATCGCATAATCGTTTGCAAATATCGAGTGAGTTCATTCAATGCTCTAAAATATCTTCTCGAACTGTGATATCATTATGGAAAACGTGATAGTCAATTAATGAGATGAATGTAGGCATCCCGTAACCCTTGAAATTCACATGGATCGTTTTACGTATTTTGGCACGTGTTCATTCGAGCCATTTCACGTGTCTATTACCATCACTTCGTTGAGTTGGTTGAATGAACAAACGTGTATACCAGAGTCACATGTACCAAAGAAGAATATTCCCTCGATGAAAAAGACCAAAAATTTCTATTGAGAGAAGGGGTAATAACTAAAAAGGATTATGTTAAGAAAAATGCCAGCGACAATTATATACGGAGATCGACGAATCGATTGTGCAATTAATTAACATCCTCTTTATACTATTTTCCTCTTCCATTGAGTGCGAAACAAAACAAAAAAAATCAGTGTACATTGCGAGTCACGAAGTTGATCGTGTTGGTTACTAATTAAAGGAAACCATTGGATAGATAAAATCAAAACTAACCATCAGTGGAATTCGAGAATAATGCTTGAGGCGTTAAACATTGTGGACATACGGGAGATCCGTTAACGGGTGATCATGCAGTGACTCCAAGACTGTAACTAACGTTATTACGAAAGAGTATCTCATGAATACTGGATTATTTTTGAGTGAAATAGATAGGGTGGGAGAAAGAGATGAAGAAAGAAAACGAAAGAAAAAAATCGTGGTGTTTGGTATTGAATAATTCTGCATAATTTTTTCATTACTTCATTTCTCCTTTTTTTCATTCGATACAGATAAAAAGTAATCCTAAATATTAACTCTGGATATAATTCTCAGAATTGGGATAATTTTGTTATTTCGTTGGACGCACCCTAATCCGGTCGCTCGTTCTCCTGCACACAAGACACATGCTGAGTCACGAAATCCCTTTTTTCCTCCTTTCTCCGAGTCCACAGGGTACCTTGTGTATTATTCAGAGCACATTCTTCACATCCTCACTTATCTCCGAAGATAAGTGTAAATTATGAAAAACTCAAATTAATACTAAAAGTTGAAATTCATTTAATTAAATTTATCACTGCATTGGGTCAATTAAATCGTGAAAATATCAATGCTATTGCATCATCAACAGTTATATTAATTATTACAGTTCTACGAAGTGTTATTAAGTGGATGTTAAAATGCAAGTTAACTGGCATATTAAGTGTGTTTTGTGTTGCATTCTGTTGGGTCCCTCGTCATTGTCCTTCATTGTAAAAAATTACCTTCTCCAATAATTTACGATAATCACTGACTTCTAACAACTAGTCGTATCGATTTGTCCAATCTGTTTTATGTTTATCTATAATCATATCGTGTCAATGTGGACCGTTATAAACTCTTTTGTTTTTTTTTCATTATTTTTTCAAATTTATTTGCGTAATCCCGATGATTTATAATTCATTAGAAAATATTTTGTTGAGTTTAATTAATTGCTAAATGTTTGACTCCTTTGAAAAATAGTTATTACTCATTCTTGCACGTGTTTTATCGGCAACTATGCAGTTGATACCATTTATCAATATATAAGAAGGTTGACGATGTTATGTTAACAATATAATATGAGGTCATCGATTTTATACTAGACTCGAAGTCTTTTTTCTTTTTATTAATTTCTTATTGGTTCCAGTTCACTGATGACTTATGTCACATAATTGCATTTTATTTGTTTGTAATTATTAATTCGATTGGAAAAATGTGTATCACACCTTTTTCAACTCGATACTAGTTGAATTCCTGTTTATTTTAATGGGTTCACCGGGATATTTCACTCAATGATTTGTGATTGAAAAACATTGTAATGTTTGTTGCATTTAAATTGACGATATTACGTACAAAGTATTTCCCATGATAGAGACTCATGGCGATTGAACCTGAATTGCGTGAATGTTGATTATTGCATAATGAGCGCCGGTGTGTGGCAAAACATTGGCCTAACACTCTGTTCACGCCCATTCTAATGTCTCATTGCGAAAAAGTATTTTATTTGAAGGTTTCCTTTATTTTATTTTTTTTTTCGTAATTTTGAATTCTTATTTTCATGATGAAATTCAAAAGTTTGAATTTTATTGGTTGTTTGAGAGGAATATCATTTTAACTAAGAGGCAATTTGATTTGTTTTGGTTGAGACAAAAGGTTGAACGTCGGTTAGGTGTTTGCCCGATTTGCGAGCGTCTCAGTATCTGGAAAGAGCCTCAACAAAGTTAGATGCTTACAATCGCTCGATCGAATCTATTTTTCCTCATCAATACTGATTCTTATATTTTATCGTTTCCTCTTTGTAAATCAACAAAAAAAATATTTTATTCAATAATAATTTCGCGATTACAACTAAAGGAAAATAATAAAGTAATCGTTGAATTTATCGAGAACGTGAGTGCATTGAAATACCGAGGAAACTGATCGAGATTAAAAATTTTAAACAAGGTAAGCAATTATTTATTAAATAATCACGATTAAATGAGTTGATATATTTTTAAAGTTTGGCCGTCGTTGTTAAACTTATTATCGTATTAAAGAATCAACAAACTGTCGACTCAATATCACATAGCGGTTAGATAAACACACGGTTCGCATCAACAACCGTTTTGAATTTAAATTTTTCAAGGATAATTTCCGTATTATTCTTCTGATAATAAATTCATTTATTCTGAGCTCTGTATATTTTTTTTCTCAAAAGAAAAAACAATGGCACCAACTAAGACTAAGAAGAGATCAGCCATCAAAGGATCATCCAAAGGAAAGAAAAAGGAAGGTTGCTGCTGTGCTGAAAGCCCAGATTCAAGCTCCAGTGAGATTTCATCTAGCTCAACTGAATCCTCATCATCAGAGTATTCTTCAACTTCTGAATCTGAATGCACTGATTGCTCTGATTGTTCTGATACCTGGGAGTGTACTTGTGCACCAGTTAAAAAAAGAGGTGGCAAAAAGGTTCAAGCAGCACGTCAGGCTAAAGTGGTGAGCAAGAAAACGAGGAATCGACGTCGTGCAAGTTAGTATGAATAAATAAAATCTATTCAAATACATTTAATTATAAATTTTCCGGTTTTCATGATTTTTCATTCTCTTGTTTCAGAACATTCAACATCTTATTGTTCTTCCGATGATTCTACTGATGAGAGCTTCGAGTGTCCATTAAAAAAAACACGTCGCAAGTGTCGTGCTTAATGGAAACGTAAAACGAGATGAGTTAATTTTCTATTTACTTTCTTTTTTTGTGAATATCTTGGGAACGAAGGGAGATACGGAAATTATCATAGATACATTTTTTGAAGAGAAAGATAAGATCTACAAAAAAGGTTCTTATGAAAAATTGATTATCTCTTCTGGATTCCGAGATATTGCGAGAAAATGAATTAACATCGACTCATCTCTTTTTTCAACTTCACTATTGAATTGTAATCATGATATTTTTTATTTCTCAATTAATATAATCACTGCCGGCTCGGTGGAAACTATTACTTTAACATAATCAACTTTAACACAAAATTATTAAGAATTAAGATTGAAAAATTCCACGATCGCCTTACTTTTAATGCATAATGTACGAATAAATAAAATGTATTCCATTTTCTTATGATGTAAAAATAAATGAAATTTCTTTATGTGTTTTCTCAAAGTAAAATTCATGGACACGGAAATTTGTGTTAGTCGTAGTGGCGAAAACAATTCAGTACCTTCCTCAACACCGTCAGACTGTAATCTTTTTTGTCGGTGACAAAATACGCAAATAAACACAGGGTCGTTTTAAAACCACTTTGATTACAACCATAAAATTGTTGATGGACACATAATAGTTTCCCTCGTTGGCTTCGTTGTACTACGTTGTGACAAAAAATGTGACACAGTTCATGGACAGTTGAATCCTCACTATAACACTTGTATTTACAAATAAAACAAAAAAATCTGGATAAAAAGGAGAGAAAAGGAGGAAAAAAATTAAATACATTCTACCAAGGAAGTTTATTCTCCGGTGGATTGTTACGAGAAGATGTGTAGCTTATCACAAACATCTGTTACTGCATATGTAGAGGGATACACCAATAAATAAAATTAAATAAGAACGTAGGAAAGAATAAGATTATCCGGTGCGAGGTTTATTTTCACAATCGTCAAGTCGTTGGCTTCTTAGCGCATCTATTGTTTCATTTATTAATAGAAAAAAAATTTATGCACATCAAACTTTTCGTTATGTCACGTTGAATTTATTAACGATAAGTAGCTACTCGTGTTTACAAATAGTGTCTTCTAAATATAAACAGCAGAGAAATAGAATTTCAATACAGACATCAAGAATTACTACTGTCTTGCAATCTTCAAATCTTTTCTTTTTTTCGTCAAGACGTAATAGTATTTTTCAAGTTTCAAGGAAAAATCTTTCGTAGTAATCGGAGACAGAAGAGGCACATGTTTTCTTGGGATTCTCGAGGAGGGTAAAAGAGCCAGGAATTTCGAGATAAGCCAAACCAGCTGGACTCACTTCCTGACCTACTCAAAAACCCCATGAAAATATTCCCAAGAGTCGCCTTAAAAATCTTAAGAAAATCTAAATTGAGAATAATAATTGAAGCAGAGAAAACGTGAATAAATGTTGCAAAAACTTGTTTATATTAGCCGAGAGATATCTCAGCATTGAGTGCGGATAGAAAACGGATAGAATAGATAGGATCACGTGCACAGTTAGCAACGTGCCTGGCTGTTCTTGGGTTCACGGCCTGTCTTCGCTCTATACCTTGCCACTGGTAGTGTACAGCGTTGTGACATAATAGTGTCCGCTTACGTATACCATCTAGTATTCTAACGCGATGGAAGCCCGAGACATAGTGCAACAACTGCCAATGTATATTCTGCACATACGTTAAGTGCTAATAAACCCTACCACCAACTACACAAAACGATGTGTGCAATAATACCGTCTCGTTATCATTTTAAATTCCATTCAATTTTCGAATACTTGATTATTATTAGTGATGATTCAATAATAGTTAACTGTAATGAATTATCAATTTTTCATTGACACTTTTTAAAATTTGATTCATTGCACTGAATTTATTTCATATACTTCCTTTTTTATCCACGAATGTTATGTCTTAGAGTCAAAAGAAGGGAGAAAAGAAAAAGGAAATGACGAAGGGGATATATGCACTTTCAATCCTCCATCTTTTTCCTTTTTGTTAGGGTGAAGTTATTTTTAAACGCTTCTCCCTCGGTGCACCGTTATTTACGGCACGCAAATGTACGCATACATGACACCCGTCTTACATCCCATATAATGCTCACTCTTGGATTATAACTAACGATTCAAGAGTTGTACAAATATATAATTAAAATATAATGAAGAGAATGAAATAAAAATTATAAAATCAAAACAAACTTAAAACATTTGTGAAGACACTCTTAATTTACTATCTTCATTCAAAGTCCACTTTTATTGTTCATTCAGTGGCCCCGATTCTATGCATGAATGCTTAGTTATCGGTAATATACGTGCCTATAATACTTTCTTTTCAAGGATATTATACAATTGTAATCCGTGTTCTTTTTATATTCGATATAAAAACATATGAAATGATGTTTATTAATGAACGAAATTTTTGGGGGAAGTTCAAACTTCGGAACAAAAAATTCGTGATAGGAATGTGTGAGATAAAAGGGACATTCCGATGAAACGGTTTGAGGTAGAATTTCTTCAATGATCCCATTGAGAAGCTGAGAAAATTCCAATGGAAAACTGGCATCAGAAAGACTTTCTGGGATTTTTTTTTAGAATTTCGACTGCTTTGGTTAATAATTGTTTCTATTCTTGATAACTTTCCAGTTATTCTGTAAATATCTTCGGTTGTAGTTCTCGTATAGGAAAAAATAAAGAACTGGCTCAATGTGCTCATTTTTTATCAATTGAGATAATTTTTGAACGATTTTTCACTATTCCTAATCTAGATGTAGAGAAAAAATTAATTGAACGTCAAAGAAGATTCAAAATCGCATTAATTGGACTGCGTTCATCTTGGAAATAATTCTCAAATTTTTCCGCTACAATTATTAGTACGGAAGATATTCGTACAAAACTTGAAATTTCCGGAACCGACAGAGGCCCTCAATTTTTGGCCAAAACAGTTAATGTTCTTTCGGCAATTTCCTCAGCTTTTCAATGGAATTATAAAAAATATTTTCATTACATATTTTCATTAATATCCAACTCCCAACTGGAATCTAACATCTCTGTTTTACCGTTAATGTTCATTTCATCTCGTCTTCCACTATACTATGACTCCCGAAACTAGTTATCAACTGATTTATTTTGACAATTTTCCATAGGTTCCCATTGCACCTAAAGGCTCCATCCTATTTCATCTCCGTTTACCGAAACATCGAATTATAATATTAATAGCAGTTACACTCTCATTAGCCACAAAAACTAAAAATTCATTGAATTTTCATTATAAAATCTTTCTTCAAACATCCGTTGCTTAACTAACGGAGTCCTAACGGGCCTCGACCCCGAAATTCACGGATTGACTTTATACATTACATTTCTCTTTTTGTACTGTTCTCATTGCGGGTCCACAACCCGTTATGACATTCGTTTTGGGCAAATGCCGTTGCTTCGTGATGCACTTGCCCGTGACATTGGTACATACCCCCCATTGAATTCTGTGATGACGAATTTTCGTCCGTTACTTCTTGAAAAAAGAAGCGAGCGAGCGAGAAAGACAAGAATAAGCAATAATCCGAAAAATAACATCGGCACCGAGAGAAAAAAGAACGAGAGAATGTGTGACGTAACGGCCCAGTGGCCTGGGACGCGTCGAGCACACACGATAGCCCAGAAAATCCAAATGGCTCTGGCTTGTGGCATTGCTCAGAACCGAGTGGCAAAAGTAGGTTTCTGGAGCACCCCAGTACACGACGTAACCGTGTAAATGTATGTTATTGTACGTGTGTCTCTCTGTACTCTGAGAATCTCTGTACCGAAGGCCCTACATCTCTTCTCCTCTCTCTCTTTCTTGTCTTCCGTCTAATAAAATCAACGGCTGAAGCAGTGATAACTTGTATTTACCCGCGTGCGTGTACTATAGTGTCAGTAGAGATAACTTTAACAAGGACGAAATACATGATTTAACTGGGCCAAGAGTACGGCGATACAGACTATAATACTGGAGGCACAGTGATGTCAACTACATAATTCTATTATTTTTTACTAATAAATATAAAAAGAAGAATAATGTTTACACCAGTTAAAATTATTCGTTGTGAAACGATAATGAGTAATTTTAAACCATTTATCATAGTTCCGTTATGCTATTAGAAATCTCAGTACTCTCTGTGAATGTCAAGTACATTATTTCATCATTAAAAAAGTGATTTTATTAGATTTTAACAATTTTTTTTCTTTTAAATGAGAAAAAAAAATAATGGAAAAGAAGAATGAGATAGAAGTGGAAAATGCAGACATTTATCATGGTACCGTTGCGTTGTATTACGGAGTACCAGACAATCTCTGAATATAATCGAGAGAATGTAGCAGAGGGCATGAGAATCTTCCACATTGGCTCTCTTAAATGTCCCAAGTGCATCACTTGTAGAGTCACTAGCCATTAGACTGTACAGCATAGATGCACGTGGCGGTGTTGCATCATTTTTTTTATAGTGTAATTACGTAACCATATCTCGTAAGGAACGATACAACTGATTGCTCCTAGGTGTTTCGTTGACACTCTTTTTACCCTATTCCAGATCTAATCGTATCTAATTTATTCAAATATTTCATTATGAAATGCCAAAACGAGGAGAATTATGTAAGGGAGTAAAATAAATTTTTGTTTAGTCTAGACAGTTATGTCAATATGTTATTTTCATAATAAAAAAAGCGTTATTATAATTTCTCATATTTTTGCACATCATTTGCTAATTCTTGTGATCTTGAGGAAACACAAGCGTTCGATAAAATGATCATCTGACATTGGTTTAACGTCTGCTTTCTCATTCCATTGCTTTCGCAGGTGCATTTTGGTTGGATAATCGCTTATCATTCGTCATATCTTTTTTTAGGCTTATTTCTTTTTTTATTTTTCATTGTTTGGTGGGTGTTACGAACTTCAATCATGAAAAAAAAAAAAAGTATCGTGACTTTGCCATTGAGTAAGGTCAGGGATATTACGCATTTCTCACCGTTTAAAAAAAAATGTTTGTGAAACGAAAAAAAAAATCTGATGTCTAGAATAACAGATCGATGATTGAGACTTGAGTTTTTTTTTATCGCCAATTTGCTGATGAAATATTTTGGGTTCTGGACTCTGGCGATAATTAAAGAAACAAACGGAAAAAAATGAACGAAGAGAAGGAATGAAAAGAGAGGCTTAATTCGTTAGGTTAGGTCAAGTCTACGAATTTAGCACGTTACATCATCGTAGACTCACTGGTCGGAAGAGACGAAAACAAATCAGGCCTCGCCATGTTTTATTTCCCCTCGGTTGAGATTCAACTAAATAAATAACTCGAATCAATAAATTATGTGCGCAGGGAGAATTCTTATGGAAACATTCAGCTTTTTCTTTGATATAATTTGAATCATGCGATTTTCTTTCACCCTCTTCAATAATTTCACATTTGTATGATATCATTAACATTATAATTTTTTTACATACGTAATTAAATAAATGATAATGTCAAGAAAATTCAGAACGCACATAATACTCGGCCTTGAATTCAATCAAACACTTTGTTTTATTTAAATAGAAGGGGAAAAAAAGTGCACAATAACAATAACTCTTAGCAATCAGTGGTTATTGAAAATAACATTGAGTTTAGTGAGGTAGGTTCATGGATCAGTTTATAATTATTTATCACCGCCAGGGGCATTGATAAATTCATACGTGTGTGTGTACGTGGTACTTTATGTAACTCATGCCTCTTGTCATTGAGTATCTTCTTCTGCAATTTCAAAAACGTTGTAATGTAACGTTCAGGAATTTTCTCATTGAAATAATCCATAAATTTATAGAATAAATAGAATTCAAGGGTTAAACAATAAAATTTACAATTGAGAAAAATGTTTTTTCTTACCTTGGGCAAATGTTTTTCATCTTACTCTTCACCGATGATAATCACAAATAGAGTTTAGCGCTTTGATGAAAAAACGAGAATAAATAAATATGAATGCAAAACATTGACGTAGAGTGTCAAAATATCAAAATGAAATATTGTGTTTTGAAAAAAAGGAGGAACTTGCTGCACTTCTTTTGACATTGAAATTTTTTATTTTTGAAAAAATGTGAATGGAATTTTTCCTTGATTATACAATTGGGAATTTCGTGAAGACTGACTAAGTGATGATGACGTTGATAAATTAAAAATCACATAATTAACTTTAGTTTATTAATCACAGCGTTCAGAGGAAAAAAATGAAAAATAAAAGAAAACCACAGCAGAATTGTTAATCAAGTATTACTGGGCAAAACCCCAAATCTTCAGAAAATACATTACGTAATAGCAGTGATACAAAAAAACGAGACGTCTGAGTAAATGTTTGATGAGTACAGAATGTTTTATTTGTTGCAAGTTTAATAATGCAGTCATTAATACAAACAATTATGGCCATCTAAATAATTAAAAAATAAAAATTATCAGGAGATTGTTATCATACAGAGGTCGGAGGTAAATGCAAGTAGCATCATCATTCGACTGACGTCACATTAATGCCCGAAGAGATTGGGTATTTATAGTGTGAAAAAAAGCCCCCGTAATTATTGATTCTATGCGATTTAAAATAGCCAACGGCAGTGACAATCCTGTGAGAACAGGCTGAACATCATTTCAATTAAAATAAACTAAACAATTCTTTATTACAACGTACATGCGATGATACTGCGCAATGACGTCAGAAATCAGGGAATCCTCAGTTTGATGGAAAAAAAACATTGAAAATCCTGAGAAAATTAATTCTCGAGAAATAAATCACAATGTTTTTTCCATGAGATGAAGAGAGAGAGAGAAAAAAATAATGTGATATAAAAATATCTAAAAATTATGAAAATTACTAACAAGTTTTATTGAGTTGAAGGAAAAATATAATAAAGATTACCGTAATTGCAGTAAGTGTTTAGTGAATGAACGTGTCATACTTTTATGGTAATTATTATTACGTAATCTTATTTGTTTCAAGGAAATTTCACTTTTGCGATATTAGATACATCTATATTGCTAATTTAATTATAATAATTATCCTCAGCGAACAAACAATTCATTATGATAAAATAAGCAAAGGAATTCATTGAAAATAGATCGATTGTCTTCAATTTATGAATTCGTATTGCAATAACCAAAATTTTCGTGACGTAGAATGAGTATTGTCTCCATAGTATTACGTTGGTCATTGCGAAATCGTTGTAATAATTTTGTCTCAAACCGTTGGCTTTCGTCATTCTATACCTTCGAAACTTGTCCTCTTCTCATTCCGCATTCTCATGTATTCTCCGCTCAATTCTTCATTCAAATCACACACAACTGAAGTAATAAAAACAATTTTCTTCGAATTTGTTTCTTTTGTAATATTATTAATACCACGATAACTCAATTAATGGTCGATTAATTTTTCCATTCTGGTCATTGAACTCCAATTGAGTGGGAATGAATGTGTGATTTATAATCATTACGACTTTGAACGACTCAATCGGACTCAACAGTTTTAATGAAGAATGAAATAAAAAAATTTCTGGACAGATAAATTGATTGCGTCATATTGTGCAATAGCTGTTTACGTTTTTAACTATATAATGAAAAATAACGAAAGATTCTCAGTAAAACAATCATATGGTCACAAACAATATCACTAATTCATTGCCCTTTGAATAATTACAACGAAGACAGGTTTTCTTCATCAAAAACTCGTGCGAATAATGAGAGATTCAATTGCTTCAAAATTAATGAATTTAGTCATACAAGGAAAAAGGATAATTCTAGAATTATATTGTGTTTATTCAAATTGGTAACACGCGTAGTTATAAACACGTGGAATTGGCATTGCGTCGAAAAATTCTCGTTGTGCAAGTTCTTCCGTGAACACGTTCCTATGACGATGTGTTTTTCTTCTTCAATTGCACCAACAATTATTTTGCCCAAAGTTCCAAAAACTTGAACCTGACATTTTTCAAATTTCTTTTTTTATTTCCTCGTGACAAGTAAATTCTTGAAACGTTAAAAATAAGTCAATTCTTTTGCCGATAAATTTTAGTAACTTTAGATACTCAGCGCAGAATAAATCCAACTCTGTTGGCGTCGCATTTTTTTTCATTTTGAGGGGGCGCGAGAGGTGGAGAGAATACACCGGGCGTCTCGCGTGTGGTGCTGCAGTCGACTCACGTATTTTTTGACCCTCAATGCGACGGAGTTCGACGGCCGCTGCAAGCGACAAGGTCGCGCATGATGCAAGAATCCTCCTCCCTCTCTTTTTCTCACTCTCTCGCTCTCTTACTATCTCTCTCTAGTCCCCTGCATCACGAGCTTGCCACGTATGTGATTATTTGCCAAGATTTCACGAAGTTTATTTCATTAATTTTATCATTAAATAAGGAAAAAAAGAAGAAGAAAACAGTGAATTTGCATCACAATTATTTTCATACTGAATAAATAAAATAAAAACAAACACATACTGACATTAAATAATAGAAATATCATTATGCAATTGATCGTAAGATTGAGAACAAAGGAATAAACGAAATACAGAAAAAGATAAAATCACAAATACAATGTTGGCATATTACGGAATCTATTAGACATGCAATTGCAATGCCTGTGCAACAACGATTTTGCATATCAGTTGGATTATGTAATTTGCCCCAATCACTAGACTCCCGTCTAATATCAAACAAAACAGGGGAGCTGCGGGGAGAGGGAAGAATTCCAATGAAAGTGGAGGGAGACGTGGCACTATACGAGTTTGAGTAGTATGTATATTTCATGAAGTCACAATGGATAGTTTTACTTTGTCGACGAGTGAGAGATCGATGCTCTTTTCCTAGATTCGCTCCGCGTTTCAATTAAATATAGTTAGTAATACTTTTCTCTGTGGCGTTGTAATGCAGATAAAACTGATCAACTCTAATAGTTTGTTAATACAATCTCCAAACCCCTGCCACGCCTATAATTCTATTTAGCTGCATTATTTATTTAACAAAAATTTCATAATTCACTATTTATTATGAATTCATTGGAACGAATAAATCCAATCTCATGTTTTTCCTCTATCCTCCTTACATTGAATATTTTAATTCCGATGTTTCAATTAGAACGAAAACAATGGCAGTTCTACGAACTCGACAACCACCTTTTTGAATAAATTAAAAATGAATGGAAAACAAAGAAGCGGCATCAATCAATCACCCATGAATTTCCGCAATGAATCAACTTTTATTATTCGATAATGCACGACAATTATACACTAGAATATACATGATTATGAGACGATTCATCTACTGAATGTAATTCAATATTCCTTTTTTGTATCTTCTCATTGTCACGTTTCTACTTTTATCATTCATGCTCCTCATTCTCCATTATTTTTTTGCCATTTTCCTTCTCCAGCTGCGATGAAACGTGACACACTCACTCTTGTATGTGCAAAAACGTTTGGCAATGGATATATACGTTAGCATTTCGATGCTATGCATATTGCATAACAAAACAGAGACTGAGAACTGATAGAATAAAGCGAGTTTGAATGAACGCGCGTGCAACGTTACAGCATCAAAGTGATAATCCTCACGTGTCAAGAAAAACTGGGTATCATTTCATTCAGAGAGGAAAAAATCTTATTTAAGAAAATCAACACGCGTTCCGGACAGGTGATTCCAACGTAAATGAATCTGTTTGAATGACGGAAAAATGTCATTTATATTTAAAATAACAATTGAGATAAATTTGTCATAAACAGTTGAATGTTACTATTGCAGGGTTTCCTTCGAGATAAAGGGTATTAGTATAATAGATATGCATGATCATTAAAGTCTATAAAATAATTGCTCAGCAGAGGAGAAGAGAGCACGTTTCTGTCAACGTGAATCTTTTCGATATAAAACACAACAATATAGGCACTTTATCGGTTGAAATATTTTCAGTTATCTTTGGACACACAATTATGTTAATCAATTTACTTCATTACTATTTAAAACACATCCTTTATTTTGTTCTTATCTTGATTTCCAAAGGAAGACGGTGCCAAATATATGATTGATTCGATTTTTAATGACTATTAAAAGTATTAATCATAAACGTTGGAGTTCGATCCGCGTGGCCTCAAATATTTCACCGGTTTAAGCTGGAATGACGAAACTTTTGGGAGAATGAGACTAGGTCAGATATTTCGACCAGCCTCTGCAAGGACAGCATTGTAGCCTCCTCCTTCCATTCTGATATTCAAAAGAGAATCATTAAAAATTTAATTGAGAAAAAATTCAAGCTCATTTCAAATTTTAATCCCTGTATGGAATTCGTGTGGGTTTACGTCTAACGGATATTTTTGGTTGAAAAAAAATTCGATTGAATACCAAAAAAAAATCCGTTACTTCAACACTTGATGGTATAATCCTTGGATGATTCTAAGAATTTTTGAAGATAAAAAAAGTTACATTTGGAAGAATTCTCGGAATTCTCCAGGAAACACTCGCAGTTTCTATGTATTCCCTGTTTAAGTTCTGCACATTCATGTAATTGCCTTTTGCCTTCTTCATATTGTGAATTAGTCGGCATGTGTCGCGTGTACGTATGACTCTGCACGTGAGAACTAAAAAACGTGATGGTTACACAATATATCGTTGTGTAGTCTTGTTGAACAATTTACGTGAGGTATATACAGTGGTCATGCGGTTATACTTAATACTAAACGATCAATGGAATCAATAACAGTCTAACACAGCACAGAGCTTCAGCAATCAAGCATATTTTCCAGATCAACGTGATTATATATAAAAAAAACGAAATATGAGAGGAAAAAACGAGAAAGATAGAGAATGTGATCATTTTCCGATCATAAAACGGGGTCGAGCGGAAACTCATCCAGGTGCTCTCAAGATCAATGCATTGATTCAATCGGTTATTGTGTTAGTACAGTTCTTCCGGGATCCTTGGACCAAAAAAAGAGAAAAAAAATTCAATGCGAGGAGTTTCGATTAGAATCTCAAATGCAGAGGAAATCCTCGACGACGTTTAAGTCAGGACTAAAAAAAGAAAAGGAAAAAAAAACGCAATACTCAACCCTGACCTGCATGAGTCTTCGCGCTTTTCCTCGGTACATGTGATTAATTTCTATTAATTTACCTGGAAAATTTGATAGTAAAAGCTTGAAATTTCTATAATTTTTTTATGACTTTTTTTTCTGCAAGTTCAAAAGATAGAATCTAACCTCCGGGGGTTGCTCCAAAAGCATATATACTAAATCAGCCTCGGTCTCTTCGCAGCTTATGCCACGCAAAGAGCGAAGCCAGAGGAGAGTTTTTGCACATGCAAACGATGTGTGTGGTTTATTTTTGTACAAGTTTAAATCTACCCACGATGCACCACACGAGTACTGCCAATAATAACGATACAGTTGAATTTTGCAGTTGTGTTATTTTCATGCACACAATTATTGCACACACATATTATTAGTAACAGGGGGGGGCATAAGCAGCAACCTTTATTATTAAATCAAGGTTGTTGGCTTTCACTGCACGCTCAATGGCGAGATATATCTGAAGTTACACCATCATTCGCCCTCTCTCGGATTATATGACTATTATATTTTCATTTGTCTTATTATTTGCAGTTTTATACATATGAAAACACGAAAAATCGAATGCTTTGTCGTTTGGCAAGTCATCGTGGGCGTTCCAGTCTCAAATTTTTGGACGATTTTTGTCTGGGGTGCCTCGTCGCCACACAACTCCGTAATTTATCCGTCCAGCTTTTCTCCTCTCTTTTTTCTCTTCTCTCCTATTTTTCCTTTCTTCCTTTTTTTCTCCTCTTGCGTTCTTTCGTCGCTTTCGCAGTAAGAGCTTTTCGGGTTGAGGGCTTTGTCGCGAAGATTTATTCTTGAATTCGTCGACTGAACAAGACGATTATACCACAGATTAGGAAAAAATATAAATATAAAACAATCACCGAGCAAAATAGCTAATATTGAAAATGTTAGATTAAACGTGTACCTTTAATCGTGTTGCATAAAATTTAATGAATTATGAATTTATTACCTGTCATCATTAACGTTCAGTTGCCTCAATCCACCTTGAACGGTAAATTACGATCATTCAAAGAAAAATTATAAGCTAATAATAATCACACTTGATACAACAATGTACTATTCAAGAAAGAGAGAACAATCTCTTCACATTTTTTTTTATTCTCGAACGACAAAAAAAAGGAAATTTATTATATAACTGAAAGAATCTAACGGTACAAAAAAAAGTGGAAAGATAAAAAGTAATACCGATAGATCTGTCGGTCGTTAGTGTATGGTAATCGAGTTATGGTGCAGAGAAGAGAGGTTGGCGTTATATGTTTGTTGTCCGGGTCCACAAATACATATACGTATGTAGTGTGAGGGGGCATAACGGAATTTGAGACCACAATCTCTTTCTCTCTGTCTCTCTTTCTATCTTTGCCTCTCTGTAACAGCCTTCTATTTATCGTACGAGTACCGTACGTGGAATATCTCGCACGCATCCATGGAAAATCAGCTCCTTCGGGTTTGTCTCTTATGTATGTAGAGAAATAAGAGGAGTGAAGAGTTGTATGTGGGCAGAATCCGATCGATGAGATCAATGGGCGACTCCAACGTGGATCCACGATCGTTCTCAAGTCATTTGTAACGGTATTAAGTGTTTCAGCCGTTATATCGGCAAAGAATCGGGACGAGTCGGTCGAATTGATCCACTTAGTGCCATTAGCAATTATCGTAAATAGTTATTTTCACAAATTTCATTTGGAATTTAAAAATTAAAGGATTAATAGATGATTTTTCCATCGATTATTTATCGCATGATTCACATTTATTTTGAATGTCAAGATGGTAAATTGAGATTTTGTGCATTAAAATGAGTGCAGCTGGCACGGATACAGTCTATGGCGTTCCACATCTCGCACTGTCGAGCAGTACAAACTGGAGCAGGGGTCAAGACCCCGATCGTTTTAACTGCACGTTTCTTCATGGAAAGTACGAATTTCTTTAACCAAAAACATAGCATCCACATGAATTGTTATTGAATTGGATGGCTCATTTATACGAATCATTGTAACTGGTGAAGTTACGCCCTGATACTTCCAAAGATTGAAAACAACCTAATAAATTTTGAACAAAAATCTATTTATAATCGTCTCTTCGACATTGAAATTGCCTCAACTATTTATATCGGTGATGAAAACTATTTCAAATCACGTACATTTTTGAGATTTTTTTGGGCATGCAAAATTTATTCGTCATAGCGTTAGATACTTAGAAAGGTTGAGGGGGCCAAACGATAATTCTCCGAGAACGGTACTTTGGGTCACTTTAAAAACGGTTACCGCACCGTTCTCATATACTGGATGAACTCTTGCGTGTTGAAACTCACCGAAAATGTGTCCTGAATGGTCGAACACTTGTTTTTTTAATTTATTAGTCCGTTATAATTCTTTCTTTCATCTTCTGAATCCGAAGACATAAAAAATTCATTGAAAATAGAAACGATTAACATATTTTTCTCAATTCTTGTGTAATCGGTGCGCCTTTATTATTATGAGTTTTTAAAAAATCGATCCAAGGATCTTATTACGTCTACCATTATTCAGCAGTAATAAAACGTAACTATAACGTTACATTACAAAGATAAAACTCAAGCGGGGTCAAACGGGAAACTCATACTCGCTTTGACCCATTGACCCAGATCGTGAAACACAGCCGTGTGTGCTACATTTTCTCTGCATCAATGTTGTTTTTTTTTCAAATTTTATTCTCAAAATCTTTGAATCTTAATCATTAAATCATTATCTCCACGAATCTTCACAGATGCATCATTTGATTAATTAAGAAAATAAGAAATAAAGAAACGTCACTCATGAAGAATTACATATAAATTATATCCGTTAACCGGAAATAAACCTATGTATTTCCATTTCGCGGTCAAAATTTCCATTACCTCAGGGCCAAAACATTATATTTTCCTTTTATCAACCAAGCTTCCTCAATTCCGTTTAAATGAAAAATTTAATTGAAAATAATTAAGCGATAAAATAAGAATTTTTATATTTATTTTTGCTGATTTCATTGGTACTGAGGTTAATTCAATTAATTCGAATGATTTAAAAGTCTAATTGTTGGTTTTTCATTATTTTTTTTCAATTATTATTCCATCAAATTTGTAGTGAAACAAAGACATTTTATCTTTGGACCTCTGGGTAGTATCCTTGACAGTCTGCGCGACGAGAATGGTCTTTTTAACGGCCTTCCGGACATTGTCGACGTGCACAACTGGTTAATAAATAAATAAAAAAAAATAAGTAACCGTAAGGTCGGTAGTTTATAATGCGAGATGCCGAGGTTTTTAAAAGCCGATACGATAAATTCAGGTACGCAAGGACGTCATTATTGTAAGTTACGTGCACAATTACGAACATTTTAACTGCTTGTTACTCATATATTAACAAACGTTACTCGCTCATTTTTCTTTATTATACTTCATTATTCAACATTCTAAACATTGTTTGAAGCAATCAAACCAAGGGAAAAAATAAGAAAGAAATTATTCCACTTGATTAATTAACGATGAATCGATTAATCGAATTACGATACGTAAGTGACACGAAAAAAAACGATGAGATAGACATTATAGAGCCGTTATAACGCGCAAACTAACGTTTGAAATGAGCAACCCATGAAAATCCATGAGCACACATTATTATGTAACGATGTTAACTGTAAATATTTACCGGAGACCCAAAGAAAGAAATGAAAAGAGGTAAATGGATAAGTGAAGAAGGGCGCCGAGAGGGAGGCAAAGAAGTATGGGAGGCTGATTGCGCTTGGCGGATCGTAAAGTAGATCGAATGAAGGATAGGGGGCAGCGGTGTTTTTCTTTTAAATATAAAAGTAGAACATTTTTCCCCCACCACAATCTTATTTCTTTCTTTTACATTAACCTTGGTGACTCTGAGGAACATTTACCCCAATTGCGCTTCTTACTCTTTGTCCACGATTTGCTGAATCAAATGAGACACGCGTCAGGTTGAAATGAGAAATAAACAAATGAAGAAAGAGAGAGAGAAGAGCAAATTGTGTACAGAAGTTGATGAGAAGTTGGTGAGACTAATTGGTTGCAATATACATGGAGGAAAAAGAAAGGTGAAATGAGAAGATGGGGAGAGAGAAAAAGGTGGTGAGGGAAGGAGAGAGGAGAAAGACGAATTATTAGTGTATGAGAAGAAGCGAGCAACATATAACGGTTCGTTCCAAATAAAAATGCCTGCGCAACGGTTTGGGAATTGAGATTTTGGGCCATTGTCGTTACGTCAGGAAGACTAAGGGAATACGGTGTTGTACCGTTGTTTCATTTTTATTTTTTTTGGCCATCCACGTACTTCCGTTCTTTGGATAAAAAAAGTTGCTACAATTCTCTGTTTACTACTTTTTCCATTTCCTAACGACGAATTCGAAAACCAGAGCGCATACTCGATTTCAGTTGGGATTTAAATATTATAGGGGAAGGTGGGGTAAAATGGACACTCGAATTGAACGGTTCGAGATAGAGTTTTTCTGATGATTTCATTGGAAAGCTGAAGAAATTTTAATAGAAATACATGTGTCAAAATT
>JABSMS010027917.1:0-10157 GCA_018902275.1 Aleiodes sp. PSUC_FEM 10030003
AAAAATTTTAATATTTTTCGTTGAATTTTAAATAATAATTCGAACAGTATACATTAAATTCAAAAACCTCGATTTTAATTCTAGTTGAGTCAAAATTATCTTCGGAATTTAATTTTTAATGAAAAATTCAAGGACGATTCGATTTTTAAAAATCATTGAACATTGAAATTTCATCAAAAAATCTAAATGTTCATGAATTGCCTAAAATTTTGTTTATTTGTAGTCAACAAATGAAAATCAAACGTGTATAAAAAATAAGAATTTAATGAAAATTTGACGAATAATTTCGATGAAATTTCAAATCTTATTTGAATATTTTTGTAGCAAATGAATTTTCAAAAGATAAATTCTTTGAAATTTCACTCGATTTTACGAAAAAAGTTGAAGAAATGTTACTTCCGCCCCTTTGTTTCTAAAGTGATAATTTATTGGATGAAAAATTTGTGACAATTTTATTTCTATTTTCTTTTTTATAACAACAATTAACGTTTATCCGCATTAATTTTTTTATTCATTCAATATTTGATTTTCTTTCAAAAGTCACCGATTTATTCAACATATAATAATTTCATTACTTGTAATCCATTCCACCTCATGAAATTACGAATTTTCGAAACTTCCAGTCCCGTTACCGAAAATTCCTCAATAATTTACCGTTAAATATACCTTTCTTTGTTTACTCTCTGTTCTTTAATTCACACTACCCAGAATTCATACGCACAATTTTCTTCGAACGGGCCAGAGCGCTTCTCATATCGTCCCATCTACGCAAGGTAGATGAGAAAGGAAAGGGCAGAAATAACCCCTTGTAGGAGGGTGGATTATGACCGATGAAATACTCGGCGTATTAAGACCAATCCCTCACCCCATTTCCCAGAGCACCTGGCACTCGTCGAGAGCCCATCACCCCAACCCCTCTACCCAACAATCTTTCTTCTCTTTTTTGCTTTTTTTTTCGTTGGAAGGGAAAAGGACCAAGACAAAGGAGAAGAAAGGAATCTCTGGGCTGTGGCCTCTTGACACGTTCCAACGTTTATACTTATATTTCTTATTCCGTGGTATGAAAAACGATGACTTCTTTGTTCTGTCAGAATTGTACGATTTATTTCTAGTATTTGATATCTTTATGCTAGTATGATCGATCAATTGATTGATTCAAGTCGTAAAATCGACTTGATTCAGGTCTTGAAATCGACTCGATTTCATCGTAAAATCGACGTTATCCAAGTCGTAAAATCGACTTGATTCAAGTCGTAAAATTAACGTAATTCAAGTCGTAAAGTCGAATTTATTCAATGGTAAAATCAACCTTATTCGACTCCGAAAATCAAATTAATCATAAAAAATCATAAAAGAACTTCATTTGAGTCCTAAAATCCAGGTGATTTAAATCGTGAAATCGACTTGATTCATGTTGCAAAATGGACTTGATTCAATTCGCAAAATCAACTTGATTCAGGGCTTAAAATTGGCTTGATTCAAGTCTTAAAACCTACTCGATTGAATCGTAAATTCAACTTGATTTGTCATAAAATCGACTTGATTCAGCCATAAAATTATTTTCATTCCAGTCGTCAAATCACTTTGATTCAAGTCGTAAAATCAACTTCATTCAAGTCGTAAAATCGAATTAGTTCATGTCACAAAATCACCTCGATTCAGACCTTAAAATCGACTTAATTCACGTTTAAAAATCAGCTTAATTCAATCGTAAAATCGACTCTCAAAATCGATCTGAAGTCTAACGACTTCTTTGTTTTGTCAGAATGTACAATTGATTTATATTATTCGGTATCTTTATGCAACTAATTCAGAAAATAAAAAAATATCATCTCCTCGATTTTAAGTCCAATATTCTGTTATTCATTGGTCAATTTGCTGATGTGGTTTTCCCTTCTTTTTTTAAATGCGAAAATAAATTTAAAGAATGAGAAAGTTTGACTCTTTTGGGACACATTAACGCAACTGCTTTAATTCAACTTGGCTTCAATACCTCTTGTGTCCACATATATATAAATTTTACAACGAAACAAACTTCTCGTTTTCACCCGTGAAGGTAACAGACACCATTTCCAGTTGGCACATGTGAGTGCAATGACCGACTGTGTGTGCATCTCGACACGACCTCATTCACTTTAGTTTTATTTAAAACTCAGTTTAAACAATTCTACCGGCAAACTCACTATATTCAACAGTCGAAAGTATGTAAAAAGTGTTTGATTATTTTTTCAACGATCCTCGATAAATTCCGTCAATTTAAATTGATTTTTGATGCAAAAAAAATCAATAATTAATTTTCTTCGGAATTTTTTAATTCCAAGATTTTTTTTCTAATTCCAAGATTTACATGAAAAAAAATACGTAATTCGGCTCACATTGAAGATGAACTAATTAATGATTGCGCAATTTTGAAACGCTCGTCCAAGCGTGTCACACCATCCTGTACATTATTATAACAGTCTCGTGGCAATTTTTTTTTCTTTTTCACCAGCAAACGATAATTGGATGTACCTGGGTGAAACGGTAATTACAATTAGGTCACGCGCGTTTCCTTGAGTAGCGCACGTGGCACACGATGCGTGTTTCCCATTTCGCCGAAATAAATAAAAGAGAATGAGCGAAATTGTGAATTGATACCGCGTTATGTTACAATTCCCGAGTGAATGCGAATCAAATGTCAGTGTAATTTTGCATTGACGTTGAGGCTCAATATTTGGGGAATAAAGGAATTAAAAAAAGGAGCTAATCGTGAGAGAAAAAAGAGAAAGGACGTTGGGGAGGGGTGGTAGGCGGCGCGTGGCCCATTGTCGGGACTTTGACGGACAGAGGGCCTGGGGAATAGGGATTCACGTGTTTGCAGCTGGCGCGCGCATTTTTCGCAATGGAAAAACAAAGTAATCCTCACCACCCGTGGGTTCTTTTTTCGGATATTAGCTGTCAGTTGCCATTTTTTTGTTCTCCTTTTTCGGAGGTTATTAGCCTTTGTTTGAGTATTTGACGTTTTTTCGGGGTTTTTTGGCTGGAATAACAATTTGCAGTGCACATGGCTATTGAATTTCCAATTTTTTTCAACATTGTAAGGATCATAATTATTGAGGTCAAAAATGTATATCGTCGCCATCGAGTCAAAAGGGCGTAAGTGCAATTTTTTAAAAATCTACACTCGTTTTTTCACAAGAATACTAACTTACGCCCTTTTATCATTCAGTAAGAAAAAATGGCACTTCCGCCCTTTCGATTCTACAGCGACGATATATCTATATCTGTTAATAAAGATCAAAAAACATTATTTTTCAAAAATTTCAAAAATCCAAAAATTTCACTTTTGAAACTGCAATTTTTTCTGTTAACACAAAGAGAATCATATATTTCCGGAAGTCTCCTAACTGTTGAACAGAATAGAAAAGTCTACACACGTGTCGACGTATGGACAATCAATGGGAGATTATGGTGGACGAATTGTACCACCAGGGACGATATCCCCATTTCGAAACCTGTTGGTTGAATCACAAAGGCTTTTTTTTTCTCGTCTTTGTTCTCCTACATTTCTCTTTTTGCAGGCTCTCTCTTATTTTTTCCCTCCGGAAAAAAACGAGAGCCCATGAAAATCGTGTCACATTCGTAAGCAATCAAACCAAGGGAGTTTCCGGCTTTGTCCACCCCCTTTTACCTAAAAAAAAATCGTAGATTTGGTCTATACAGTCCCCAGAGTACGGAAAAAGCCTTGTTGTCGAATCAAATTCATCCGCCACGCATTAGCAGCTGTCTGGCCCGATCAGGATCGTTATGCAAAGCTACTGAAGAGAATTGTGCCACCAACGCTTTTTTTCTCGCTTCTCTCTTTTTATTCGGTAAGTATGCATGGCTGGAGTATACGCCTGCTCAATTTTTCCAAAAGAGGGGAAGTCGAGTGCCACGCGACTGACGTAAGTAGGAGGCTGATGCTCAACTGGTGAATATTTTTTTCTTTGTCATTGGAATGGGGATTATTAACGGACGAATGTCATCGGAATGAGTTTGAAAAGATCGAAATTTTTCGTATTTTTTACTCTCATTTTTCCGTCAATTTTTAGGATGCTGATCTCATGAAATCATCTTCATGTGACTCAGGCGTGGAATTTCGTGAGGAAATTTGAACTCATCTTCTTCTGCTGCTTTACTTTAGAATATAAGTTGGAAAAACGAATGCAGATGATTGAAAGAATATCGTTGAAATTATTGGGTTTACGAGAATTTTTCATTATTTTAATGAAGTAATTAATGTAGATTAAATTTTTGTCAATTTTTAAGACTTAATTAAAGTTGTAGATTCGACTTGAATCAAGTCATAAAGTCGACTTGATTCGAGTCATAAAATCGACTCGATTCAAGTCGTAAAATCAATTCGATTCTATTTTTGTAAAATCGACTTGATTCACATCGGAAAATTTACTCGATTGAAGTTGTAAAATTGACTTGATTCAAGTCCTAAAGTTGACTTTATTCGAGTAGTAAAATCGACTTGATTCAAATAATCAAATCAACTTGATCCAAGTCGTGAAAAAACAACTTGATCCGAGTTCTAAAAAATCGACTTGATTCAAGCCATTCCTCAGACTTAATTCAAAACTTTCCTTGGCTTGCACGTTATTCTTGAATCAAGTTCTCAAATAGTCTTGAATCATGTCTCAAACCGTCTTGAAACACACTTCATTTCACCTTAATTCAAGCTTCCTTTTCTCTCGGGTATAGAATATTCTCGTTATCTCCAAATCCCTCCTCGACTTTCATAACTTCAATCTTCATTAATTAATGCACCAACGTAATTGGAAAGTAACGAGTAAATTCATCAATAGGAATGTTATTTATCAGCTTAAAAAATTCAGTAATGTAACAAATACGGCTAATTAGATCGAAAACCGTAAAAGGAACTCTGGCTTTTCCAATATAGACACGCCAAATCAATTGGCTACGTAGGCCTAACGGACAGACATGATTCATGGCGCCCTCGAGTCGCTCACCACGAGACATCGAGTCACTCCAATACACACTAACTTGTTGTTATCCCTCCCTCCTCTATTCAATATCAGTAAAGCTTAAATACCCATGTCACGAGACACAGTTTAATCGACATTGGGTGAAACGCTCGAGTTTTGTATCGCCGCATGAGAACAAACGCTCATTCACCAATCATTGAACAATTTTATTTATTTTCCTTCCATTATTTTTATTACGCTCCTCTTCATCTCTCTCGCCTGATATAAATGGAGGGTCGCATACCAAAATATCACTTTTTTTTTTTTTTAATTTAAATATCAGAGAATTTCTAATTTCATAAAAAAATAGGATTTTCCACCTGGAACCAATATATTTCTTCCAAGTGGGACTTGCCCCATTATTATCGTCACCGTAGAATCAAAAGGGCGGAATTACCATTTTTTTCGCTGAATAATAAAAGGGCGTAAGTTAGTATTGTTATCAAAAAATAAATGTAGATTCAATTTTTGTGGATTTTTTAAAAATGGCACTTACGCCCTTTCGACTCGTTCCGAATCCTGGGTAATGCCAAGAGTTGATGGGATTCGCTTACTTCACCAGCACATGGAAAATTAAATTTTCATCCATTGCGAAGAATTGAAAAAATGTGAATTATTATTTTTCAATTTAATTTATATTTGGTAAATTTAATATTCACGATTTATTCAAATACGGAAAATGATATCATCGCCCTAGAATCAAAAGGACGTAAGTGCCATTTTTCTTGCAAAATAATAAAAGGGCGTAAGTTAGCATTATTATCAAAAAATGAATGAAGATTCAATTTTTGTAGATTTTCAAAGAAAGATCCTTACGCCCTTTTGACTCTAGGGCCACGATATAGTTAACAGAAACTTCCAATTTTGAGGAAAAATATGATGGTTAAGGGAACGTTAATTGACATTGGGTGAAACACTCGAGTTTTGTATCTCCGCATGAGAACAAACGTTCATTCACCAATGATTGAACAATTTTATTTATTTTCCTTTCATAGTTTTTATTACGCTTCTCTCCATCTCTCTCACCTAATATAAATAAAGAATTTATCTGTTTGAGTTTGATCATAACATCCTCCTCCAAAGCCGTGATATTTTTCTAAAAATAACATCCACCGAATTTCGCAACCTCAGGACACAACAAGGACGCGATAACAAATGAAAATAAAGGCGTTTTATTATTATTCATCATAAAAACAATCGTCAACGACTATTTTTAAAATTCACTCATTCACACATAAAATGAAAAAAAAAACTGATTTAATCCATAACTTTTTTTTTCGCTGATGAAAAAAATATCGGAATTAATAGGTACAACGAATGTCGATTGTGTAACGATAAATAAATTATGTCGAGATTCATTTCCCCTTCTCCCTTTTTTCATAAAAGCGCCACAAACAACTTACATAATGAAGTATATTTATCCGATTTGTGTTTGTGTACATAAGTTCGTTAATAATAATATAGAATGAGAAAAGCTTTTTCCCGCAACGTTATAACTCGACGCGCGATCTGCGCAGTTCGAAATTATTATTTTTTTTAATTTAAAATTATTGCTACACAATTTTTTTTATCTTCCGGAAAGACAAAAAAAATACACATTTAACAGAGGTATTCTAAGAAAAATTACTCTGCAGCACTTTAATCCTCTAGTGTATTAATAATAAGTAACAAATTCATATAACCTCGATTATTAATTATATTAATATCAGAAATTATTGTTTGAAATGAAAAAAAATTGCAAGTATTGCTAAAACCGTGAAATTAAATCTTCAAACCTCATTTTTTGATTGACGATGTGTAATTTTTGATTTATTTCCAGTAAAATTTATCTCTAAACCACAATTTTTCGTTTTCATAAGTATGAATAGATCAAGAAAACATAATGCTACTAAATTATTTCACAGAGACGTTATTTTTCCTATTTTTTTCCTGCCTGCAGACAATATAGATGAGTTTTTCTGATGTAAGTGAGAAGTTTTGTGGCGTGTTCGTGCTTGTTAAAAACACGTGACTTATTCGATATCAGCCCACGCGTATCATTAAGGTTAATCCATAACGACACATCGACTTATTTGTTGGCAGGTAAGAGGAGTGGAATGATTACTGATTTGTACAGAATTGATAAACACACCATTTTCGTATCGTCCACATTTCCTTATTTAGTTGTTTCATATTAGTATAATTATTTCTGCTATAATTCAGCATTTATATTCATTTATTCTCGTTTGGTAATGATACGAATGTTCCTTTCACGGAGATTAATATTATTTATATCGAAGAATTTATTTATCAGTAATAAATAATTTATAAATGTTCAAATGAATCAAAAAAATTCCACACAATAAAAAAATTTAAAAACGTGCTAGATGCAAGAAATCCTGACCTAGGCGACACTGATTATCTCTGTCTAACTGTCACGTTGCAGACAGTGAACACATGCGGGAAAACATTCAATGCACACATACATAAATGAAGAATGTGGAAAAACTAGACGGGTAAGCGCTAATGTATACGTACATTTATACATTTAAATATGGTATATATATGCGGGCCTCGCGTGCTCGTTGCGCATTTTGTGTTTCCCAGTTGGGATAAGAATAGAGCATAGTTAAATAGCCGCGGAAAAACGAGTGGCGAGTCAACGATATTACTAACCTAGCTCAATGTATTGCACAACGTTAAAGGCATCGTCGACCCTGACGATTCTCTTTGCCGGACGACGTTTCTAACTCGAAACGTTGTTATGTAGTTTTTATCCCTGAGTGCGGTCGTTGACTGATTAACGCTTGGTATACTGTATTCCTATTTTTTGCAATGTGGTAGTGTGTGGGTTTTATATTTGCGTTTATGGTTCACGAGATTGCAATTCAGCATTCTTACCTTATAAAATTCAACTATTCACATCGTGCGATTATTACGGAGTTATTACTTGGTTATTTTTTAGAGTTTTTTTTTCTTTGGGTATTTTAGTTCTGTTGGGTGAAGTGGAGACGCAGTTGGGTCAGTTTGTGGTTGATTTTGATTGACCTTGAGATTCTTGATGACGCAGATGTCAATCGCGGATTGATGAATCGATTAGAGTCGGTTTTTCAATTGGAATTATTGAATTAGTGGAGTTTCCGAAGAATTAATTTTTGAAATTCGCGCCAAATGGGAAGAAGGGGAAAAACCTCAAAAACGGTTCGTCCAGAATTGCTTTGCCCGCAACAAACGCGAGCGGAAATGTCTCCGGGGCTTTTGAAAGCAACTATCCCCTATAATTCCCTCGTTTTATTACTAGATGAAATGTCACATGATTAATTTGAAAGCTCTGAAGTGGTTTGATAAAACGAATAATAAAAAAAAGTGCATAAATATCATTTCTGAATTAGACAGTGATATGCATATAGTGGGTGTGTTTCTAATTTCGTACGTAGTACGATGACCGGGGTGGAGTACTTGCAAAGGTCCTCGACACTAGCACACCCATTTTGTGAGAGTTTATGTACGCTTTTCACTTAATTTATTCGCAATGCAAACTGACTTTGACACAGGCGAGTTTATAAACTGACTAAATACATCGCCTGAATTTAATGACATTCGAGTGAATAATAAAGCCAAATGGTGAATAGTTTCATTAACTGACGTTCCAAACGTATGAAATAACTGAAAGACTCAACACTCGAAGAAAGGAAATTCGCAGTAGAAAATAAATAAAAATTGGAAATAAAGAACAGATAAAGGAATTAAGGAGTGACAATGTCACTGAAGGAGATAAATTAAATGTCGTATACAGAAAAGCGTTTGAATTCCAACACGCTGTTTTCAAAGGGAAAAGGACTACTGGTGACTCGTGCCAATGGGATTTATGGGCATTCCGAGTTTACTCGCGTGGCCGAAAAAAATCAAGATGCTATCAACATCGCCACACGGACTTAAATACATGGATGTATATATAAAAGCATTTGTAAACCTAGGTCGAGGTCTTTGACCATTATAATGAAGAAGGAACGTTTATTTATTTTTTTTTTTTTTCATTGACTTTTCTTCATTTAATGAAGTCTCCTTTATTAAAACTTATTAAGCAAAGTGGTGTAGATAAATCGATAATACAGTGTTGGAAAAAAATGAAAAATTCAATATCAATATCGTCGGCCTAGAGTGAAAAGGGCGTAAGTACCGTTTTTTTTTCAATTTACAATACGACAAAATTCCGTAAATTTTCCAAAACTTTTCCTTTAACCAGAATTAGACTAATTAAATTTATTTTCATTCTTTAATTTTCCAAGCAATCCCAAAATTAAGAAAAAGCGCGGCAAAATAACGTTGAAACTTTAGAAAGTTAGTACTCAATTAGCGTTAAGACATTCATTTGTCTTGTTTATGAAGCCAAATGTGTACAGGAGCACCGGGCAAAGTAAACAGCCCCAGTCATTTCTCCCGAGACGCAAAAAAAAACTAATAATAATAATAATAATAATATGAAGTTTCACCGTCAGCTTTTCCCCACCGTATCACCCAAAAGTTTTCGCTGGAGTTCGTTAGCACCACGATGCTTAATCGTTTCTAATTGAATTTGTAATCATCTCACTCTCCCCAGCGCTCATCATCACTCTCGCGTCCCCGCCGCATGAATTCTGAATATTTTCTCATAAGGTTTTTAAAAATATTTCACCTTATTCTTTTGTTCCAGCTACTCGCGGCGAAAGAAATAATGGAGGGAATGAGATAGCGTGATGTTTGGCTGTATAGATATCACGAGGTAACTTAGTAGCAGTTGTTTTTCACGTAAAAGTGACAAAATGCCTGCGATTATGTCGAGTTAGCCCCAGGGGTGTGCCTCATGGTTGACGACGCGCCAGGGACCTCTACCGGAATTAACTACGGTGCGCGCAACATCGCTTTTTAAGCTTCTTTGGAGCTTCCCGTGACGTTGGTTTTCAAGATAATTTAGGTTTTTAAGAATTTTTAAGAAAAGTGGGAATCATTTGCTTTTGTTGAAGTGTGAGACCATTCTATGAGATGGACTAGATAGACTAGATTTCTTTCCCTATTTCTAGAATTTTATTTTCTTTTCCTCAAAAATTGACGAAATTTTGATTTTTATAAAAATTTCAATTTTTTTTCCAAACATTTCCAAAAATTCTGTTTCTTCAAAAAAAA
>JABSMS010027928.1:0-10157 GCA_018902275.1 Aleiodes sp. PSUC_FEM 10030003
TGGAAAAAGTTCTTAAATATCCATGGACTGGCCATGGAAAATCTATGGACAGGTCTATGGCCCTGACCATGGACCGTCCATAGGAAATTTTCATACGTGTTTCTTTTCAAAATTCTCTTAGTGATGAAGCAAAATCGATATCTTCCTTTACAATATCAAACAACTCACCACAGTCTAAGATAAGAAGAGATGGGGAAAGAATGAACATTTGGAAATCATGGAGTTTCCGAAAATTTTGAGCAAAATGATTTTTTTTAGAAAATATGGAACTTTCAGGATTTTTACAAATATTAAATTTTTGAAATATTGGAAAAAATCACCATTTTTCAATTATTGAAGAACAAATTCAATTATCTACAAAAATGGTTTTTTCAAAAACCATTTCTGTTCCTTAATTTTCTTTTCATCATTAATGAGGATCCATTTTGTCAGAGAGTTCCGTTTTGGTGTCCGACTTTCTGATCACCGTGAAAATATCACTGTAAAAATATCACTTTTTTTTTTATCAGTGAACAGATTATCACTTTAAGCAATATCACATCAACAAAAATATCATAATCGTTAATACAATCTATTGAAAAATCACATATACCGTTGTAGAAGATTCAATAATCTCGAAAAAAATTTGAGCCCCTAATATTGATGAGAAATTATCTATTTATATTGTAAATTATTAGCTCTCTCATCACATGTTTATGTCATTGAATTGTAAGTTATAAATGCGTTGAAGGTAGAATAGAGCCTTTCTCAGCAGATAATAACTAATATATTCGCTCGCAGACGTGAATATATTTTTATTGATAATGTTCTGGAGACTTTGGTGCAATCGTATGATACTGACCAACGTTATGCTTTTTTCGTGGCATTGTCTTAAATTTTAAATTGTAGTTCTTTCATTTGATTAATAAACTATTTGGGATTTTTCAGTCTATATTTTACTTGTTCTTTATTTATGTGATAATTTGCATGTGATATTATTTTGTAATTTGATATTCTATACATGTTTTTTTTTGTATTGTGATATTTTGGCTGTGATATTTTTCCAGTGTTTTTCATGTTGCGATATTAATGTCCATGATCTAAAGACCGTTAGCCTCCGTTTTACCCCACCCTGCCCTATACATAATCTTGATTTTCTGGAGAATGATTCAGCAGCGAAGAGGTGAAGCTATATTAGTCCACTTGTCTTTGTGCTCATTTTTTATCAAATATTTGAGAGAATGAGCATTATAGGAAGATTTCTGTTGAGACATTTTTTGTAGCGCTCATTCTTGTCTACAAAAAGTCATTATAAAACCTTTTGTATCTAAATTGTTTCTTTGAAATTTTCATGATAGCTTGCTCGATAGCACAAGAACTCGTTCGGTTGTTCCTCAATATCTCAGCATTTATGAGGTACGGAAATTTTGGTAAGAAATCGGTTTGTTGAAAAAAATGAGAACAATGTCAATGCATCAGTAAATGAACAAATTCATATAAAGTTTATCCATATCTATCAATTTTAACATCTTAGATCATTCACTGGTATATTCATCCTAGGATCTAAATAGGATAGATTTAGGGGGAGACGGGCAAATGGACCAGTAGTGGCAAATTTTCCAAAAAAAACATCTTAAATCCTGCTACTGAAAAGATAGGTGCAAAGTTATGCAGGAAACGAAATTTTGGAAGAAAAATCAGAATTGCGAAAATTTTGAGAAAATTTAACTTATATACTTTTAAGAAAAAAACACGATTTTTAAAATAAAAATAATAATAATAATAATTCATCCTTCAATTCTCTTCAAAATTTTATTGAAAAAGGAGAAATTTTAAAAAAACGTCTATACGTGAATGGAATTTTCAAAAATATCCCAAAAAGTGGATTCTCGATCATTTTTTCGAATCATTTTCGATAGTAGCCGATTTTGCGCTAACGGTCCATTTCACCCCACCCTCTGTGATTTTCCTTCTTCACGTCTGTATTAACATCTGAAAGTAATCGTCAATAATTTCTTATCGGACCTATTTTTAAATTGCAGATAAAATATAAAAATGGAGTTTCCAAGTTTGGGCGAACACTGTTCTGAAAAGAGTTGCAATCGTTTGGACTTTCTATCACTTCGTTGTGATGCTTGTGAATCAATTTTTTGTACAGATCACATATCGTATCAGGGGCATAGTTGTCCAAGTGCATATAAAAAAGACGTTCAAGTACCATCATGTCCCCTTTGCAACATTCCAATTCCAATGAAACGTGGTGATCCACCAGACTTAGCTGTTGGATTACACATGGACAATGATTGCCAATCAGAATATGGTAAATCTAAGAAGAAAGTATTTACGAATAAATGTTCAATGAAAGGCTGTAAAATCAAGGAAATTGTACGCGTTGATTGCAATGAATGCACAATGAATTTTTGTTTGAAACATCGTCATCCAGCCGATCACAATTGTATTGGTCGTGAGGAATCAGTGAGATTAAAGAGATTGGAAGCGATGAATAAGCCATCACAGCACAATAATACATCCAGAATTAATGAAAATAAAAATTCAAAAACTTATAGAAATTATCAAGGAACAATGAGTGATGACGAGGCATTAGCTAGGGCACTCCAAGCTTCAATCCAAGAAGAGGAAAGAACTCGTAGACAACAATTGCAACCAGTGCCTTCCAGCAGTCGAGACAGATGTCGATTGTCTTAATTCTTCATAATGAAAAGAAATATCTAATTTAATTAATAATATCAAAATTCATTTGAATTTGACAAAGGAAGATTTTATGAAATTAATTTTTTATCCACTTTTCCATTCCCTTCATTTTTTATTCAATATCGCCTCAATTATAATAATATTTCACAAAGCTCAAATGATATTATCTGAATACAATCAATCAATCTGCTTTTTCCATGATCTATCGCGAATTAATAGTCAACATCGAATTATGAGAAGCTATATTTGCTTATTTAAAATTGGTAATGATAGCAATTTGTTATTTTTAATTGAGATAAATAATTCAAATGATGATAAGAGAAACTCAATTCTTTCAAGAGTTGAAATAAATATCAGTGATTATCAATTGAGAAAAAATAAAATAGAATAATTTGTATATTCTTACGGCTAGACAATAAGATCTATGATTAGAAGTAAGCTGCCTCATTAGAAGTTTGTAATTTAACAATATAGGATGAACGTTATTCATTCAAGTTTTTTTGAATTAATATCAAAATGATGATTGACAAGATAGAATGATCATACAAATAATATAATGAATCACAACAACTGTTGAACCTTAAAAAAAGTATTGAAATTTTTGATTCAAGAATTGCATAAAGTCGGACTATTTACGTTAAATGTTAGATAAAAATTTTATTGTATAGTCTTGAGTCAATTTTTAATGTTCTATTGTTATGAATTAATTTTGATTTTAAATCAAAAGACGGGGTAGCATCTTGTGCCATGTGCACGCCCGAAGTCGTGCCCATGCAAGACCTAGCGTCTTCATATACATTTACCGTCAGGCACTTAAAAAAAAAAATATTTGATCAATAAATTTTTCCGAAAAAATTCGTATTTGTTCGTTTTTTTCACTTTCAACGAATATTAAATTTTCTAATTTGATGAAGCTTCGTTTCTCATAATCTTTCCACTTATTTTCAATTGTATTAAAGGCTATAGAAGTAAATTATTCGAATTTAAATATTATTATTCTAAGAAATTCCTGTATTTTATTTACTGATGACAGAATTAATAGGACAGCATCGATAGATCTTTTCTTCTCACGTTTGGAAACTTCTTCATCTTATAGTAATTTTTCTAAAAACTAGGTACACTCAATGCTCAATTAATAGTAGATTACAAGTTTTACAAATTAACAGTTCCGTTTTTGACAATTTAAAGATCGATTGGTTCGTCAATTCGTTAGATGGGAAATGTATCCTCAATCCAGAAATTGATATACAACATTTTTCTGACGTTTGAGTATAAAATTAATGGAATTGAATCAATCAATCAGAATCGATTAAAATTGCCCTTAAAATTCAAAGAATGCCTATGACCTCGCATGGAAATTTTAATGAATAATTGCCCATAGAAGTGCCCATGGCAAGAATTATGGATAGTGTCATGGTAATAGTTTTCTATGGATTTATCAAGTGACTTAGGATTGTTTCATCCTTAATTTAATTTACTTTTCTTTAGGAATGATAGAAATGGAATTTATTGATGAATTCATGAAGAAAATACTATGAGCCTCCTTCATAGAGCATCAGTTTATGGGAAAGTGTGGCACTCTTATGGATTTGTTAAAGCGTAAAACTATTTCTACGTGACAGGCCATTCGGTGTGTTAGGCTACATTCTATTAACATGTTCCTCTTCGGAGCACTACTCCCCTATTCCAGCTCCCCAATCTTTCATCTATCATAAATATTCACATTTTACATGATCTTTATAAGGCGTTTGCATTTTTTCTGAAATAATTTTCTTATAATTTTTTTTTTTAACATGAGAGATTAGATTCGAAAGAATTTAACAATACGGAAAAAATTCATTGATTAATTTCAAATTGACTGAAAAATAGTGCATAAATTGCATAATTATATTCAATTTCCAAATTCTCATGGAAGATTCCGATAATTTTATTATAATTTGAAGTAAGATGTCAATTAGCATCTCTTATTCATTCTCGAATGCCTTATAAAAAAAAAGCAAAAACTTTCAAATTGGCTCTGTAATCAGCGTTGGGGACAGCGATAGGTCAACAAATTTGATTTTGGCCTCGAGTTGATCGTATAGAAAAATGGATTATACTTTGATAATCAAAAAATAATAATGCCAGAGTGTCTTTATGGACTATTTCATATGAAGATATACTCAGTAACAAGATAATTCATATGAACTTGAAAATAAAATGTATTCAATCGAAATATAATCTAATTGCTCAAAGCCAGTTGGGAATAAACATAAATTTAGCACCTTATTCGTGGGACGCGCATGATTTTAGTACATATTAAACATGAACGGAGACTTGAATTTTCAAAACTTTTCTATTCTTTCATTCTAACACTTTCACTATTGTGCATTAAACATATCTCTGCCTATCTCTGCTCTATCAAAGCTCATTATTCTATTCTTGTGAATTTAATTTTTTAATAATCACAAATTGATTGCCAATTAAAAATTGTCTCCGAATATTCCATCCAAGTAAAATGATAATTACCTAATTTGACGCAGTATACATGTGTTAAAAGTAGTGTCGGATACGTCAAATTTGGATTTATTTAAAAATCAAAGATTTTTAAAATTCAACAATAATAATCAAAGTGAAATAATTGCATATGTCTGCCATTAAATTCCTTAACTCATATTAGATTATTCTAGGGATTTCAATTAAATTAAGTAAACTTATTGCAAATTGAATAAACATTAATTATCTTAAAAATTTGTCCAATCGGTATTTATTTATTGTACCCAGTACGTTATACACCACATTGATATTTAACGCATGTTGATCACCTGAGTTCATTGTAATTATTATTTGTACATGAAATAACCTAGATGCAATTCGGTAAGCTCGCCTATAAACGAAGCCCTTTTAAAGAAACAAATAATTAATTCCAACTTTATTTCGTGACTTTCTTTAGTTTAATGTGAAATTTCCCACGCAATAATCCCTTTAATGCTTGTTATCTTTATTTGGAACATTACTTACAGAACAAAAATTCTTCTTTTATATATTCACATGGAAGAATAAAATATTTCACACTCTTACTAATCTAGATTTGATTTGGAATCAATTATGATTAATTATAATCTTTCATCCAAGTAATTATTAAATAGTTATGGATTCATGAATTAAGAAATTCCTTAGTAATTCATTGGTCTATTTACCCACCTCAATTGTTTGAAAGTGAATATTCGGAGGATATCTTTGAAGTTAACATTTTTTTTCTCCATAGATTCAAGATAATAATTGTGGTGTCATGTGAAAATTCCTCTATCAAACTTATTTTCTTCGATGCTGCTCCCATTAGCTTCTTTTTCATTGAATAAATTTTAATTTATTTCAAGCGAACACTTTCATTTCTAAACATCATACTCGTCTCTTTGCAATTCTTTTATGAAATATTTGGCTGTTTTCCCATTTTCTTCTATGCAGCAGTTGTAAATTCTATAATTTTTCTTTAAAAACCAACTTTTCCAGCTTTTGTATCAGTCTTGGGATTAGCTGTTATATTTTGTACAGCAACTATTGCTTCATTGATCATCGTTTGGAGTTTTCTGAGATCCTGAATGTACAATAAGTCGAGTGCTTTTGCAGTATTATTCAATACTTTATCACCCATATCAAGGCCCATTTTAATCTCCATAATTGGAAACGGAGTCCCCTTAATTACAACTAATTGTGGATTCTTCAATGCACTTGGATTCAATCGTGCCGAGACGTATTTACTACAAGCATCGAGAGTTATTAAATGATTCGGATATCGGCCAATTTCCAAGAGTCTTGCAATTGAACATACACCATTCTTGAATTCGGTACTCTCAACTGTGAAATTGCGAGCATAAAAAACCATTCGATTAAAATCAGAAGAAAGGATATGTGAAAAGTAGGAATACTCACAGTCCAAATTGTCTAGAGGATTGGCAGATTTTATACTTGGAATTTTGGTGTCATTCTTGTGATCTTCATCTTTTTTTATTTGGAACTTTTGTACTGGGAACAAATGTAATTGGCTTCTATAACCGTATTGTCTTTTTTTCTCTACAGTGCTTTTCTTTTAACGTTATTGCTAGATATTGAGTGAAGAATAACGAGATAGCATGGAGTGATTTTTCAATCATGATAAAAAAAATGAAGCTCTCTCGAGTTTCTTGTTATTTGATCGTTTAAGGAAATTAGGCGCATCAGCTGTTAAGAAATTAAATTGAAAAAAAAACTGTTATACACCGACTCTTACGAACAATTTTGAAGATTCCAAAGTTTAAAAGGTAATGAAAGAGGGCACTAACACATGTTTAGTACAGTGCAGACGACGCAGAAAGCCCCTCCGGAAGGATTACGGAAAAAATTTGGATCCACACTACCATCGCCACTATTCTACCGATTAAATAAGACCTTCTTTTGGTCACTGCTTCGACCAAAAGAAGGCCTTATTCAATCATTATGGAATTTGAATTGGTCAGATATGCAAGTAACAGCCACTACCCGTATATGTGGGAAGCCCTGATATAGAATCTGTTTTTTTTTAAATGAATTTTGGTAATTAATTCATCTCAAGTTTTAAACTTTCTCTTTTAATACATATTATGGAAAAAAGATTTATTCTTATGTTTTCAAATAATTTTTCATTTTTAGTAACAATATTGTTTTTGCTCAAGCGCTTATTTCTATCCTTCTTTATGGAAAACCAAAAGGTTTGTTCCACTTCCTTTATCATTAAAACAAATAAGAATTCTCTTAGCACTTCAAGATTTGGACTGGCGGGGCCCAGTATTCTTATCGAGGAAATGAAAATTTCAAGGAGAGTGGGCAAAAATTTTCGAGACATGAATTTAGGATTTTTCCTTTCTTCCGATAGGATTTTCAGTCGCTATTTCCCTGAATTCTCCATTTTGTCGATTACAGTACTAAGGATATTCAGTTATAACTAGAATGTGCAGATAGACCCTCAGCATTATGATAAGTTAAACATCGTTTCAAAACGACTATTAACACTGAACAGTTTTCAATGTGTCTACCCTAGATTTCCTTATATGGAGAAGAAAGGGAAATTTTTCAAAATATTGAATTTATTCGATTTTCATATCATGCAATGAACAAAATTGGAGAATCTATGAAAATTATGATCCAGCGACGCGGCAGCGTCGCACGCCAAGTATATGTTGTTATGCCTTTGCACACAGTTTCGAAAATACCGGTGTTTAGACGCTGCTGTAGCTTTAGACGAAGGAAAACTCATTTTCGTGTCCGATTTTTTTCATTCGCAATTTTCTACGTAATGCGTATTTCAAGCGCGAAATAATCTTGGATGCAAAGATATGGATAAGGCTCCCTCTTTCATTTGCAACCAAGAGAAAGAAAATTGTTTCTAAATTAACCGAGATCCAGCATTAGCAACAGCTGCATGTACCAATTTTTACTATTTTGAAATTTAGAAATTGAAAAGTGGACATGTCAATGATAAGCAGTGAGTCACAGAAAACTATCATTTGAAAAAAGAAAATATTTTAGGAAATATATATGTGGTGTTCTGCGCGTGAGGCGGGAAATGCATTAGTAGATAAAATGCTGAATAATGAAAATGGAAGATATTTAAATAAAAAAAAATTCTGAAATTATACGAATTGCTCTTGAGTCTTCTGGTGAGATGAAAAGTGATATTTTTCCGAATTTTACGTATGAAAATTACGAACTTAGACTTCCTCACCTCACGTGGTAGGACTTGGGATTTTCTTTCAATTCAGGAGTGAAAAGGTAAGGGAGAATCGGTGAATTTCATGTTTGTTACTCGTTTCTGTTAAATCTCTCCACAAACGGTTCATAAAGAGGAACTTATGCGATCCTCATTCCGGTTAAGAAAAATTGAAAATTGAAAACAGATTCTAACCACAATGTCTTTGTTCAACTCTTAATGAAGTTGAATTAATTATCCGTACCTCTTCACTCTGGAGTGATTCAGAGGTTAATTATTTACTAATTTTGCAATTGTAAAAATTAGATAAATTGGAAATTATCATTGATGATTGAAATTTAACTGCAAAAATCTACTTCTCTTCAGCTGAGAATTCGTCACATAGATAAATCTTTAACAAAAATGTGAAACCAAAGGGGACAAAAAATAATATATTTTGTAAAAAAAACCTCACCGAGTATATGTTGTTTGCGAAACCCATCACATAGTAACTACATGGGGGAAAAATATCTGAGGATATATTTCGAAGAAAAAAAATGGAATCAAGGTATGGCCGAGTGAAATAGTTCATTGGAGAAGTAATAAAACGATTCAATTGAGTGAGTTTTTATTGGAAGTCAATTTTTGCAAATATTTTGAGATCTAACAAAAGTAGAGAAATTCCCATGATGACTTCTTTTACACGCCTAATATTCTCTGCAAAAAAAGCTCTAATGAAAATGATTACTCCAAAAATTAATGCAAACACTCTGCGGGCTTAGAAATTAGAATAAGAAAATCGCAGCCAAACCCGCCGAGTATTTGTATTAATTTTTGGAGCAATCATTTTCATCAGAGCGTTTTTTGCAGAGAATATTAGGCGTGTAAAAGGAGTCATCATGGGAAATTCTCTACTTTTGTTAGATCTGAAAATATGTGCAAAAATTAACTTCCAATAAAAGTTCACTCAATTGAATCGTTTTATTACTTCTCCCATGAACTATTTCACTCGGCCATACCTTGATTTCATTTTTTTTCTTCGAAATATGTCCTCAGATATTTTCCCCCCATATAGTTACTATGCGATGGGTTTTGCAAACAACCTATTAGCATTGGTCAAAGTCAGAAAGAAAAGAAGAATTCCTCACTATCATCTTCAAAATCGAGGCGAACTGCCAACCCTACGAGCCATTCAAGTTTATCCAAATTCGATGTTGCAACTGGACAGCCAACATCAAGCAAATAGCCTTCAAACATTTTATCCCAATTTGGACTATCAATTTGGCGAAGGGCTACTCTGTCTTGAATTGTGTAATGACGAATTTTCTGGTCCTCCAGCCACACTACCAGCTTTCGAAAATGCTGAATATCTGCATGTATAATGATAAGACAATTGAGAAAATTAAATTTGGGACGATCTTTTTCGTTACAACTATAGATTGGCGGTGCATATTGCACAAAATAACTTGCCATATTTATTATGTATTATATGTTTGGGAAGAAACTGTCAAAATTCAAAACTCACTTCCAGCATTAACCTTATCCCAGTACGTATAATCCAAAGCTTCCAATTTTTTTTTGAACATTTTCTTCTTTTCGATTTTTGAAGAAAAACCCAAGATTTATTTATTGATTAATAGGTACTATTATTATTCACTCTAAAACACCGATATGTGCGGTAAAAAATGACAGTATCGCAAGTTCAAAAAAAGTGTGGAATGTTATAATTTCTGTTGCTCCCAATCATGGAGAATATATATCGCTCTTGGGGATAACCTTACGG
>JABSMS010027938.1:0-10155 GCA_018902275.1 Aleiodes sp. PSUC_FEM 10030003
AAAAAAAAATCTTTTTTTTCAATTTTAGGATTTTCATTCTTTAAATGGAAATAATTTTCATACTTTTCAAAATTAAGGGAAATTTTCCAAATTAATGATGAAAAAATTTCATTTGATGTGTTCAATGGCTGTTGATTTGATGATTATAAAAATTTCAGAAAAATCGATTTTATTCCATCATCAGTTTATTGCAAATATCTCAGGAATGACTAAAGATACGTCTTTTTTGCCCCAATTCTTTTTTGTAGAGAATTTCAAGAGTTACAATTGAGCACCAGAATGAAAGGAGCGTATCTCCATTCATTCCGGAGACATTCAGAATAAACTGAGAGTGAAATAAAATCGATTGGTCTGAACATTTCATTGTCGTTTGATGCACTATTTCTTCTTTCGGAGATACGTGGTCTGTTGGGGAATGGCGTTAACGATCGAAAATCAATGAAAAAGAAAAACTGGAGATACGTCACATATGTCTCATTGTTCTCTCAACTAATAGTATCCAATTAATAGATGAACTCTGTGATTTTTGAATAATGGCATTACTCTGACTCATTTAGGGCGTTTCATTCCCACCACCACATTTTTCGATGACTGATAACTCGTAGCTTATAAACTACACAGACAAAAATTATGAGAAAATTCAGAAAAATGTAAAAAAATATCATCTTTCATACAGCATCAAGAAATGAGAGATGAAGTGTACCCAAGTTCGCTGGGGTACCACCTGGAGTGTAGCTCCTAGAAACTCGCTACAGAGCGCAGCAAGATGAAGAGAAATTTTGGCAGCAGTACCCTCGAAATAACATTGCATCGAATCCCTTGTCAAGTGATCAAAATCATTACATTGCATTTGGTGACCAATCGAGGGTTAATGCACAGGAATATTTAATGATTTTTGGATTGATTTCGATGCTTCCCTGGTGGAGCTTATCATCACATTTCGACAGCTAGATCGACGATCTAATCGATTCGTCCATGCGCTCCACACTCACTCGATTGCTGGTCACTTTGAAAACATAAAAACTGGATCGACTCTTTATCAATCGAGAAAGAATCCATTGGCTTTCGATCACAAAAATACTTCAGTTCTTTTCCCTATTTCTTCTTATTGAGATTGATTGATCGACTTCCCATTTACGTTGTCTTCTGTTTCAATTTCACATTTTTCAAATTGCCTAAATGATAAGCAATCGATGGATTGTCGATCGCATGGACGACTCGATTAGTCCGAAATACTTGTCCACCAGAGTTGTTCTTTATTTCTTTTACATTTTGAAGAAAATGGAAACGAAAATGGGGACTCGAACGAGAATAGGTACATTAACCTTAATCAGGGAACTTCTCTGGAAAAACACGGACAATTACTTAGCGAAAGATATTTACTTAAAAATTTTGATGGCTGGATTTTTACTTCTCTTGAAAATTAAATTGATGTTCGCAAATACGGATGTTATCATGAAATCAAAATTATAAGAATCTTCACGCATAAAAATTTCCATGACAATTGCCATGGCATTTCCATGGCAACTGTCATGGAAATTGCCATGTCATTGTCATGGCATTGTTATGAAATTGTCATTAAAAATTTGCTGCTTGTCATGACAGAATCTACCATGTCCAACTTTGCCATTGCAGAATGTGCCATGGCAGATTTGGGATAGAAAAATTTTTTAAGTTCGAATCATGCCATTTCTTGAATTATTTCATGAATCGATGGATTTCAAAATTTGAACTTAGAAAATTTTTCTGTTACGAATCTGCCCTGGAACATTTTGTCGTGGCAAAATTTGTCATGGTAAATTCTGCCATGGCAAGCCGCAAATTTTTAATGACAATGTCATGACAATTCCATGAGAATGTTATGACACCATGCCAGGGCAATGCCATGACAATTGCCATGACAATTGTCATGGAAATTTTTATACGTGTTGTAGAGAAAAAACAATTTCTTGATTAAGGGGTGGTTACTACATCGTATTTTCAAATTCTATGAAGAAATAAATATTGAGACTTACCGATTTTTTTCGGGAAAATTATGGATCTCGCCCAAAAAATGAAGCAACATAATAATGATAATAATAGAACTGTCAGATTCTCCTATTTTGCCTCTTTGGTGGGAAAAGGCGTAGAGAAAATCTTATACAAATGTTGACGCCGAGGGGCTATCGACTACTGGAATGATGGTACCATGGACCTACTCGTGAAATCAACAAGAATCTTGGAGAAATCGTTCTTTTGCGACATTGAAATCTTGCATGAGAAAAACTTCATTGCAGGATTTCAAAACTTGACACTTGAAGTTTCAAAATATTTTTTTTAATTTTTTTTTCATCCGATCACTTTTTACCAAATTATAGCCTTCCAGAAATCGGTGAAAAAAATTGAAAAATTTTCTGTTCCTCTAATTTTTTGGACTAGTGTAGTACACACAGAGTCCAGTGTTGAAGTTTTATGATATTGAAAGAAAAAAAAAATTTTGTTCATAAGCGCCAAGAATCCAGAAATAGTTTAAAACGATTCAAACCACTTCTCAAAATTTCTTCACACTAGCGAGATATAGTGTGAATTTTTTGGAGGCGCAAATTTTTTTTTAATAATCAAATTTTCCATTTGTCTATCGGAACGGCGCGATCCACAAGTAGGAATTGACGACTGAAAAAGGGCTTCCCAAGCCCTCATTCAAGGCTCAGACCGTGCCATTCATCCTGAGTGCCAGGCCTGCTCCAGGCCTAACCAAGCCTCAAAATCATAACGCTGTTTCAGGCTTTGGCATTGAGGCTTGTGCCCAGGTTCATCTCGACCATGATTTCACGGTTTATCTAGCCCGTGAATGAGGCTTTCTCAGCCTTGGCATCATTTACTAATCATCATTATTAATTACTTGATATATTTCATTAATAATCACTATTAACTTAAATTAGTGATCTTCATATTGTTGATTTCAGTGATAAAAAAAACTTTTGGATGAATAATTGACAAAAAAAACTCACAAGGAGATTCTTTTCTGATCCGCCGGGATTTAATCCTAGGGCCCTGGAGTTCGTAGTCGAGCGCGCTGTCCTTGTGGCCATCAATGAATTATTGAGAAATTACATCTTCATTGCCCATATAAAGTTTACCTGCGTTTCATTTACTTCTCGATTTTTTTCTAATTACGACAATGATGCAGTAACGAATATTGACAATATTAATAAGATTAATGCAGCAACGAGATCTTATAACGAGACGAGTCACTTTCCATGTAACGACTAAACTTGGCGCAGGCTTGCTTTCCCAGCTTCGACCAGTTCATGCTCTTGATTTAGACTTCGCTTTTCTATTCTCAATCAATGGAGGTTCAGCTCAACCTGAACACACGCTGAGTTTACTCAGCCTCAAAATCTACAGGCTGAACAGTCTTAAAATGAGCCTTGGCTTTTTACTCCTCAGGTAGCATTAATTTGATGCTGTCCAGACTGGTGAAATCAAGCCTGGCTAAGGCCTGCCTTACTCAGGCTTAGTGAGTCAAGACTTGCACAGGCTTGTTCCCATCGTGAGCCTTTTGATTTCCTACCTGGGGATGGCACGTACGCGCAACACTCCAAAACGGAGCGTTATGAGAGACATTTTCAGGGGAGTCTAACTTTTAGGCAATGAAAGTTAGAAAAATGCCGTCGCTGACTTTCTTGTAGAGAATTCAATGCTCTACAAAAAATTCCCATGACTTTTGTTTCTATCATTAACCATTTTCCCGGAGGAAGCCCAAACCGGTCGAAAAACCCGATTTTGCAAGCTTTAACATTCTTTATAAACAAAAAAAAAAGTGTCCCTAACTTCCGATAGGTCCTTTTTTATTGCCCATAAAACCTATACAGTCATATTTTTTTTAACTCTTTCCCTTATCCCAAAGGAAATGTAGGATGGTATAGGGCGGTTGTCATAAATTAACTGGACAATGAGTGGACAGTCAATCGACCCTCGAGCGGTGCACTAACTCGAACAAGACTCAGCGATGGATAAAAATTCGGCATAAAAATTGTGGAAAGCGATGATAAGTTTTATTTCTACTGATTCTCTAAGTGAAAATCAAATAACAGTCTAGTGTCGATCGATGAAAAGTTCCGTGCTTTTTATGCGTCAGTTTAATTACAGTTGAATATCAGTCGAGTGAGTACACCACTCAGTCAATCGGTCCAGAATTCCGCCAGGTCATGTGCACGGCACGACCGCCAGGATAGTGCGATTTTCTATGAAACATTGCCAGTACGGCAAAGGTGAACTAGCCCACATTTACACTTCACTGTCTAGTTGGCAACAATGTACGTCAAAATATACTAGCAGTGTGGTCCTCATTGCACCACCTATTAAATTCGCGGGCGCGACCTGACCTCGGAAGTTCCTACGCATCTTATCAATCCAATTACCCCTACCACTTGATTGTCCTCGGAGATTAGAAGTTAAAAATTGAAAACTAAAACTTTAATAACAATCTTTCAGGGGAGGGGGAGAGGCGTGGGCAATCGGGTCGGTGGTAGTAACGTGCAGAGTGGCATACAGGGTGGTCCTCAGCAGTTCCCATCGCCCCAGGATTACCAACAGAACCAGCAAAATCCCCAACAGCAGAATCAATCTTACCAACAGAGCATGGGATATCAGCAGCAGCAACCTGGTCAACAGGGCTACCAACATCAAAATTTTCAACAGCAACAAGTGCAACAACAACAGCACCAACAACAGCAGATGCAGCAACAACAACAATTGCCGCAGTATGGACAACCAAATCAAGGACAACAAATGCAAATGCCACAGACAAGTAAACCAATGCGTGGTATACCAGCTGTTATACCAACTGCACAGAAACCACCGGATCAAAATCAACAACAGCAACAGCAACAACAAAGTACTGGTCCAAATTTAATGCAAAAATTTACTGAAATGGCTGGCTCTGGGGCTGGCGGTGATATATTATCTAAAGGGAAAGAATTAATATTTATGAAATTTGGATTAGGTAAGTGAGCCAATTTTATAACCATTTTAATAATGGTCTTAAGACTGTCAGTAAATTCAGTCTCGTGACAAATAATTATTCAATTCATAATAACTTTTTTTTCATCAATTGAATTCTTAGACAAAAAATTCAGGCCATGAAAATTTTTAAAAATTTAACGTAGTTAATAATAATCAGGAAAAAAAGTAAATGTTATGGTAGAGAAGATCTAATGAATGACTTATTTCGACTTTGATAAAATATTTTTCCCCTTTAATTTCGAAAAAAAATATTATTTAAAAAAAACAGAGAAAAACAAACAAAAATGAAAACTTGTGGCTAAATTAAAAAAGTTTAAAGTGTAATCGATCAAATACTGCTGTTGTTCCTGCTGCTGCCTGAATTAAAATTTAATCAATTGGAGAAAGAAAGAAAAATGTCCAATTGATAATTCGTAGTTTTACATTGAGAATTCTTTTTGTCGAGTTTTGAATATACTTGGGTTTTCGAAATTTTAATGATTCCACTGAAGAGCCAGAAAAATTTGTGTGAAAAGCGCTAAAATGCCATCGATTTTACTATAATGGTTATTGAGAAATTAAAAAATTCGTAATTTTAACTTTTTTTCATAATCTGCCAGGTTATTGGCACAAAATAGATTGTATTATAGTATTTTCCCCTTCAAATCTCCCCAGCTATTCAATAGAATCAAAAAAAGATGGAAAATCTTCAGTATCACTCAAAATTGATTTTTCTCAATGTCCATTTTAACATTGAGAAAAAATTTTTATTGTCAATTGCTCTCAATGTTAAAATATTAAAATATTGAGAAGACATTCATTTCGGCTCTCTGCACAGGCGTATGTGTAATCCGAGGGTAAATGAAGTTAACTTTGATGAATTCAATAATTAATAATTAATTAATGACGCTCGAGGATTGAGGAATCGACAGTGTATGTGGAGAGAAACTCGATGAATTTATTTCAATTTTTTTTTATATTGTTCTCTTGAAGAATTAAAAAAAAACACAACCAAAAAGCCTTCGTCATGCAGTCTTTCTCTTCGTACTTTCGCGCGTTTCCTCGATTTTTCAAATGACTAAGGGTGTTCAATAAGTGAAAAATAGAAAGATAGTAATGAAGTTTAAGAAAAACAAATAATTAACCGCGCACAAGGGTTTCTCCGGAGCTAAGTGGAGGATCGGAGCTGCCACATGGTTCAAGGAGCCTATTTCCCCAGGAAAAAAATTCTTCGTGAAAATTTTCCTGGAAAAAAATTCCCCATTCAACAATTTTCCTGGAAACAATTTCCCCATTCAACAATTTCCCCGGAAAAGATTCCTCTTTTCAATAATTTACCAAAAGAAAATTTCTTGAATAAATTTATTGCTCACTTTGTTTTTCTAATTATGTGAATACGAAACATGAGAAAAAAAGACCATTCATTCCCATAATTCGAATCTTTTAATATTTTTTTAACATGATTATTAAGAAGTAAAATTCTTCCCCACGAGAATTTCTTCCGGGAAAAAAGGCTACCCTGCCACCTCAATCGTGTTTGATTCAGTAGTTGGAGATGAATTAAATTAAATTTTAAAAAAGGGTTCAAAAAAGAATTTAATGAATTAATTAAAATGGAAAAAAAAGGTAGAAAATAAACGGACTGGAGGCGGGCCTGCCTTGAGATGCCTCGCCCTCACAAAAACAATAATCATATCTTATTAACAATAATACCGTAATCAATAATTTATGAAGTGATCTATCATATTGAATTTCCCCCGAATTTCCTCTCTTCCTCTAACTTCTTTCAATTGAAAAATTAGATATGGAGGGAAGAAGCTTGAAAATTAGAGGAAAAGAAACGTTTTGAATAAATGTAATGAAAGGGGTGGCGAGCATCTAGTCCGCCCAAATCCTTTTCATCAAACTCAATTACTTCAGCATCACGGAGAAAAAGAATTTGCCCGGAGATTCTTATCATTTTTGACTAAAATCCCATTACGAAAAGAAAAAGACTGTGCGAAATAAGTTTCGGTTCATTTCTGCGAGTTTTTTTGCAGTTGAAATATGACTATTACTAATAAAGTCGATGTTGATTCTAATTCTTCATCGTGTATTTATATCACAATAGGGTGAGTAGACCAATGAATGATGGATTCAGATCAGTTCATACTTCAGCAATCATTAGAAATTTTATAATTACTTGAATGGAAGATTATATCAATGGTAATTGATTCGAAACTTAATGTCGCCTAGAAAAAAATGGAACAGTCAATTCATTTATGTGAATATATTGAAAAGAACAATCATTGAGTATAGAAATTCACATTAAAGAAGGAATTTAGTATAAAAACATCAGTTTCGCCAATGAATGAACGTAGATTTTCTCTCATACGGGATGTTCTAAATGAAGATAACAAGCAACAAAATAATTGTTTCTCGATAATTTCCGGGCAAAAGTAGAGAGCAATCACAGTAAATAATATTGACAATAATTGTTTCTTTTGAAAATAAGCTTTGTTCATTGAATGGTATTGATTCATTCATTAATTGGCCCACTTATTATGCTATATGATAGTTCTTCCCATTGTCCTGAATAGTGAATTGGTGATGTTGAATGATCACTCAGTAGAGAATAATTAACATTAAGAGGGCAAAACGGTGAAAAGAATGCAAAAGAGCGATGTTTTTCTGCTCCATGAATTCATCCGACTCAGTGGATGGTAAAATACAAATTCTACCTTGAAAAAATCTTTAACTTCCAAATAATGCGATGAAGTATTATGGAGTTGGTTTCAAAGAGATTAATTGATGTTAAGAAGAATAGAAAAAGCGAACAAGGATGGAAAAATTCCAATAGGAAATCCCAGCAAATTTGTTGTGGAATTCTATTCAAATATTCCATTGAAAAAGTGCGGATTTCTATTGAAATTCCAATGAAAAAATTTGGATGGACGGATCTTGATTCTATCCCAGGGAACAATCAAATCTTGCGTAACATTCTTCGTATAACTCCGTACCCCACCATATCACGCTGTAACATTTTCTTGACCTCCTCCCCCCTCTAAGATTCGTTATAAAGCTTCGTTTTTGCCTAAGTTTTTTCTTTGCAATCAATAATTAGCCAATAGTAATTTTAGGAAATTAAATTTATTTGAATAACTATAAATATTTGTCAACAATGAGTATTATAAACTAGTCAGAATAGTTCACTCAAAATCTAAAACGTAATACAATGATAACTTTGCACTTGAATGTGAGAGAAATCTGAAAATGTTAAATTAATATTGGACAGTTTGTGAAGAAAGACCAACATTTTTTGACCACGGATCAACCAACCATTCAGGCACTCCACGAGTTTTCACATGATGACGTTGGTATGAGAAAAGGCACAAAAATTGAACTTCGATTAATCAATTTCATAAATAAGTATTCAAACTGATTAATTTAAGGTAACAATTAATTGCTACCCATTCTCCCCCATGTAGTAACATCGTAACACTGCACATAGTAACACTTCATCAAACCCCTTCCCCCGGGTGGAAATGTTACGTAATACTTGAAGGTTCCCTACTATCTAATATATTTATATCTACTCACCTAATGAAAATTTCAATAGTCGTTTCGAATCTATACGTTAGATGTTCATACATGGAAATTTCTATAAAAAATATTTTTTTCCTATAAATGATTTGAACCATTTTTATAAGAAAGATTCCCATTTCATATAGAGAAAAAAAAATTCTTATAAAATTTTTATACGTATTGGCACTAATCGCGAATGCAATAGAACCAATCTTTCTATCCACTCTGGTTCTAGCCCCTAACCCAATGGGAATGAAAAGAGACTGTCATGCTGAGTATCATCGTTTAATGTTGGAGTTAATCTCTAAAACAATATAAAAATTGAATAGAATGTCTCCCATCCACCGACTATATTTTTCTATTCTGAATGTCAGAAATCTAATAATATCAGAATTTATCCACCCAATAAAGTTCCTATCTAGGTCATGACCTTCTGAAAAGGGACTGTTAGTTTCCGCCCATAATTAACAGACAGGTCAGAAATGAATGTTATCACTAATTTGACAATATCCGAAGATGACCTTTTCAACTGCACATGGTCATGTAAGTTTAAAAATTGACTGGTAACGTTATTAGTAAGTCACACCTAACTAGCCAAACATGAATTAGTGACTATTTTATTCAAATAAAACGTGACCAATAGTCGCATGATGGAAGAGATCCATAATTTAAATTACAGTCAGTGTACATCTACCTGGGTGAAAATAGTCGTATGTAAACATATATGAAACATGTGTGGATAACTATGATCATATATTCCGGTGAGAAGCGGGCATGTATGGGCATATATGAGTCATATAGGTACCTATATGAAACTTATATGCACATATGTATGCATATTTGATCATTCTTTTTCTTTAAAAACCGGAGATATGTGAGCATATATCAGACATATATGTACGTACATGAAACTTATATGGGCATAAGTGGGCATATTTGAAACATATACGACACATATATGAAAAAAACATGATTGGCAATATGAACATCAGTTCGAGAATAATTAGGATTGGGGTGATGAAATTACTTCGCATCATATTATCATAAATGTTCATATTATGATATTTGTTCGTGTATCATATATGAACATATTGACATATATATCCATAGTGTTCGTACATCTACGTACATCCACGGCCAATTTCCACACATGACCATGAATGGGAATTTCATACATGATCATATATGAGCATGCATGACAAATTTTTACCCGGGTAGATGAATACCTGTTCAATTTTTCCCTTATTCTTGTATCATCTCCAAGAACAATCCGTCCGCATGAAATACCGGCGTTGCCTGAAAAAATATAGTGTTTAAGGATATTCTTCCATTTCTGTATAGTGTTAATGTCCTGAATAAAAAAGATGAAGACAAAATGACGGGGCAAAAAACTGTAAACTTGCCACTGACCTGAGCGAATCAATGAATTACCATAATTTTACATCTCTAACTACACCCTATCGATTTCGCATGAGAGATCTAAAATGACGATAAATGTTCATCCCGCCAGATCAGTGGTAAGTACCATTATTTTCTCATAATTTTGAACATTCCTCAGAATTACCATTCCCTCACGGAAAAATATATATTAATTTATATGTGACA
>JABSMS010027949.1:0-10155 GCA_018902275.1 Aleiodes sp. PSUC_FEM 10030003
AAAAAATCTTATTTGAATATTTTTATATCAAATAAATTTTCAAGATATAAATTTCATGAAATTTCGAGTTAACTAAAGTTTGTTAAATACTTCAATATTCTTCCTTTGGATGAAAAAAAAAATCTAAGTGTACATTCTGCACTTCAAAACAACATTTTACAAGACCAAAAGTTATTCTAGTCCTAATTCATCGACAAACGCGAGGTTAGTCAGTCGTACTTTATGAAGCTTTCAAGAGTTACTGTAAATGGATTTTGGCGCTCGGTTGATCGCGGTCGGTCAACAGGGGGTTATACTTTTGTAAAACGGGCTGAGGACTTAAACTCCGATGCTGTGTATCGCCAGGTATGTGGGTTTGTATGTGACTCCTAGTTTGGGTTTTGCCTTGGTGAGCCAAGGCTCCCCCTGATTCTATGCTATCGCTCAATACGCGCGCGCGCTCTCTGCAACCGTATTATACCCTTCCTCGTCTCCGTTGAACAGTGCCGCCACAGCTCTCGTAAGGGATGCCCGTGATTTGTTTTTTTTTACGCCAAAATTGCCTCCGGCGTTTTTTTCCACAAGTGACGAAAAAAATTAAATAAACAAAAATCTTAATAATAAAGATAAAGATAATTTCCGCGGGCCGAATGTCATTGATGATAGCCAAGATTCTTCGAAATTAATTATTCAAGCAATGGGAAACAGTTCACTTCGATGTGCGGCGTAAAGTAAACATTGAAAAAAAAAAATCAATATTAATTAACATTAAATAAATCAGCAATTTAATGAATTGCAGCAAAAAGATAACAAAATAGTTTGTGTTTATTCTTTCTATTGGTGTGCGCGAGAAACCAGGGGCTTGTATGTGCGGGTTCTGTGTGTGGCGTATCAGGTCGATGTTGTTGGAAAGTGCGAAAGGTCACGGGGGTTACGTGGTGATCTCTCATTACACGTCTATGGAAAGTAACTTGAGGCATCGTTGTCTCTATCAATCAATTCTGAGGTCTAAATCAATGGTTATCAATGGACATGAGTAATACTAATCCAGTCAGAGAAACGGGGGCGAATTTTTCGTAAAAAACAAGCCCCATAATTCGATGACATTAACATTCCAACGTGAAAGAATGTGAGAGAAGGCAAAGAATAATAAAATGCGAAAAATGAGACAGACACTGTAAGGGGGAAGTGTAGTGGTCTGGTGAATATGCAGTTGATCGTGTTGGCAGGGTCAGGGTGTCTCGGGGGCTCATTCCCCTCTCAACAACTCAACCGATCCTCGTAACCTTATTCTCGAGGCACTCACAGACCCACACCCTCTGCTTATTCCTCCAATCCCCCCTCTACCGTCACATCTAACTTCCTTTTCCCTGTCATCTTATCTCTTATGTTTATTTATTACAATTTTTCAACTCGGAGGTTATTTCTATATGTTTTCTCTCTTTACATATATTTCTTATTTCTTGTCATATACTTTCCACCACTTCTATCCACTTTCTTATCTCTCGAGGGCCATTATGAGCAGCCTCTCCTATTCACTGAATTCACCCACAAGAACGTAAGAAAGAGATGTAAAAAAATATAACAATTTTTTATGATTTTTTTTTCGTTCCTGAATTAAAGTGAATGACAAAGTTTCTCACAGGGAATATAAAAATAAATTGACATTATTGAATGAAGAGAAAAAGAAGCGTAAAAATTGATTTAGATGAATAAAGTTTATTCTCGATAAACTTTATGTAGTCACGAAGAATGTGGAAATACTTGAATTAAATATGTGTTTAGGGGAAACAAGACGTAACTTAGAGAATATGTTTAAAAAGAATTATATTTATAAAAGAGGAAATTAAAGGAAAATTAATAATGAAACAAAACAATGATAATAATGCTCATCCGATGACTGTGACTAGATAGCGCGAGTTGCTTCGTGAATAACAATAAATTTGCTGCACCAATAGTAATCCCTTTCGAAATCCTTAGTAACTTAGATGAGTTATGTGAAGAACACTATTAATTTATCGAAACTTCCAAAATAATAATCGAAATAGAATGGCATTAATTTAATCAGTGAATAATTCTCAATAAATGAAAATATAATTAATAGCGCGATTAAAAATAATGGTGACTTGATTAATGCGAAATGATTGAAGATATTAATTTAACTATATGTGAATCGTCGCGTGATATGTGCGCGACGAGTCAAGTGATTGAATTACGACAAATGTTAAAATTATTAAATTTAATAGCAACAATTTCTATTGTTGTTGATTCAATGATTATCAGGATGATAAGTGTAAGTAGTGGCAATACAAGCCAATGACATCCCGACGAGCCGGGGGCGAGGGGTCAAAAGTACCTCGAAGTCCCTCGAGCAGTGGATCAGAGGACAATGGCTTTGTTAATCGTCCACGTGTAGCAAGTCTCTACCTCAATAATCTCAATAGAGAAGAACTGAACAGTGCTACTAGTAATAATGAGCCTGGTACTAGTAATCGTATATTAAGCAGCACTGCCGTTGCTAATTTATCATCGTCTTCCTCATCTTCATCATTTTCGACATCATCACCGATATCAACTCCATCATCATCAGCAGCATTATCATCGTCAATAATTGGCCAGCACTCATCTAGGCGTTATAAGTTTACAGGTAAACGTGATTTACGTAAACGTAGATGCTGGGGTAATGAGGGGGAGGAGGAGGAGGACGATAAATATTACAAAATTCGAATGGATGAAGAATCAACGAGGCACTCTGATGATTCATCTAGATTATCACCGCTATCGCCGAGTGGCTATGAAGTATTTGATCAGGATGACAGTTCGGAAAGGACAATTAGACAATTCAATAACGATGATTCAGTTTGTGAAATTGATTGTGATTTTGTTAATAGAGTTATGAGTGATAATGCTGATTCTAATATGGATGAAGTGCCGGGTGTATCGGCAATGTTTTTGCGGTGTAATCGGAGATCCCAGGATGACAATAATGAGAGGGATGAGGATAATGGGACGGGGAGAACGGCTGATGAAAATGATGATGATGAGGATGGAAATAAACGGGAGAGAGGTGATGAGGTGGAGGACGATGAAGAGGCGGAAGACGGGGAGGGAAACGTTAAGATGCGATTTCGCTCCCAGGATAGTACACGCTTGCGTCCTCCTCTTGTCGGAACCGCTGGTACTTCTGCCGATTCGGGTACCGGGGATTCGGCGAGCGCTGAGATACATCCGGATACACTTGGAACACCGCAGCAAGCGTTAACCGATGATATACTTGAAGACAATTGTGTTAATGATAAAACATCGGGGGAAATTAAGGATGATAATGGTGGGGCTAGTGGTGAGGGCATCGGTGTGAGTGGTTATGGGAGCAGAAGTAATAAACATACAGTTAAACCATTCACACGGGAGAGCCTTGATAGACTAGAGAATAGGACAGTTCAACTTGTTAGGGAATATGGATTTCAACCGAGGAGGAAAACGTCAGTTGAAGACGGCGCTATACTTCCAAACAAGTTTGAGCCCTTTCCGTCCAATCTCTATGGGAGACCACTCGAGGAGATTGATAGCTTTATCTATGACGAAGTAAGTTTTGTGATTTTTTTTTCTCTTTTGTTTGGGTGGTTTGCTCTTTCTGGAATGAAATGCACAATTTTAATGTAATTTATGTCGGAAGAAGCGTTTTAATTGAAATGTTTTCTGCGCTGCAAGTATTATACAATAAATTTTTACTTCCTTTCGGTCCATCCACGAGTAAAAATAATTTCGTAAAGTAGTGGAAAACGAGGTTTCACAATGTATCATTCATCTTGGAGAAAAATAATTTCTCGGGAATTTGAAGAGGGACACATTGAGGTTTAATCGTTGTAAGTGCATCGTCATTTGGAAAAAGTACTCTTTTCTCCGGTTTGAAATCATGTAATTGAGTTTTGGGTCACACGGTTTCTCTTGATAACAATTGCTGTTAAATAATTCAGTTGATTTCGGTTGAAACTCAAGGGAATGAATAAAATATAAAAATTAGCTATTTCAGTGGGAAATAATATATCTTTCTGATGGAACTTTAATTTAAAGGGAATTTGGTAAGAGAATGCGATTTAGATTTTAAAAAGGCATTTTTTCATGTTCGGCAAATTTTTTAAATTTTTTACTTCAGATTATATTTTTATTGCAGAAATCGGTATAATTGCTGAGATAATAAATAAACTCTAGGACGAACGCGCACGATTAATCTTTACATGAAGACTGTAGCGCTTCATCCGCATCTATACGACTCATTATTCATAAAGTTTTCTATGCTGAGAAAAAAAAATTCTTGTGTCAAGAAGATTGATGTAAAAATTGTGAAGAAAAAGTTCATTACAACTACATTTATTTATCACAAGGAATTTATTTATCCAACACATTTATTTATCGCTACGGCCAATAGAACCGGAGATATTCCCAAAAAAGTGATTTTTTCAATTTTTGAAAGGAAAACCCGGTCAAATCTTCACTAAAAATTCGAATTTTCAAAAAAAAAAAAAAAATTAATTTTGACACATGCATAAAATTAATTTCTATCTCGAACCATTCAATTCGAGTGTCCATTTTACCCCACCTTTCCCTAATATCTCAAAAATGCATCGCGAGACTTGAATACCATCCTAAATTCACGAATTTAATTGAATTAGTTCAATCTAAATGTTTTTAAACGAATGAAAAAAATGGGAATATATAAATTAAATGGGGATACGTCTCAGCATAGATGAGAAACATTGTGAAAAATGTCTAACCAACTTACTAGCATTTCCTTCAACGTCAGGATTGCTCAATTTTTCATCATAGCTCTATTGTACTCGAGCCATGCCTCTTCTCTTTTTTTTCCTTGCATTCTTCTTTCCTCTCACTCTCCCTTCTTTTTTTAACGAATACTCAGAGCAAAATGAGAATGACAAAGCACGAAGAGCATCTGTGAAATAGTCTCTGCGCAGCACTCATTTCTTTCCAATATCTTTCCTCTCTCTCTTTCTCTCCTTTTTACTCCGAGTTGCTCCAATTTATTCTTGATTCATTTCTATAATCACGAGATAAAGCAACGTCGAAAATTCAACTCAGAACTTGATTTTCCTGATTCACTCGAATTTTCTTGGAGATATTGAAAATTATAAAGTACGTCGTTAATTAAATCGTTTAATTAAAGATAAAATCCTTGGGAGCTTATTTTCCCGGAAGATTTTTCTCATAGTCTCTTTTTTATCTTTTTCCCCATTTTGTTCCATTTAGAAAATAAATTTTCAATCAATTTAATCAATCGCTAAATTTATTTTACATAAGTAGAATTATGTAAATGGTAATAATCTTCGGAAATTTATGGGATAGAAATGGTAATATTTGAACTGATGCAGAGATAAAAGAGTGAAAATGATTTATTCAATTTAATACAAGAGTTATTTGATACGAAGGATTTTTAATGATTAATTTAACAGCTGAAAATTTAGGAATTCAAGTAAGCTCGTTATTTTCAAGGGAATCCCGCACGGAAAAATATATATGCAGAAAATATATATCGTCGCCGTAGAATCAAAGGGGCGTAAGTGCCATTTTTCGAACACCTACAAAAATTTATTTTCTTGGAAGAAAAATAATTACACATTTCATACTTCAATATATATACGTCTCTTATATGTCCAATATTTCATTTTTTGCCGCACATATATGTCACATGATTCTTATATATGTGCCATACATATTTTTCCATGCGGGATCGGTTTAATTTTTTTTCCGCCTGATTTCTTTTGCCGGCCAATTAATTTTATTATTTCGACAATTACTAATATCAGTAAAAATAATAATCCTTGACCTCCATTAAAAATTCTCCATGCCTCGATAGTGCCGCAGTAAAATCGTCCGTTTTAATACTAAAAGCCCCTAACTGTTATGCAGTACAAACAATAGAGCGAATGTGAATGTATTAAGGAGTTCTAACTGAGGTAGTGTTACCGCATAGCGACACAACGGTGAAACGTCACACTCTATTCATAGTGAATCACATCGGAAACGCGTATGAAAAGGGAATATACATAGAACTGTCTCATTCCCATCGGCTTTTCTCTTCCTCTCTCTCTCATTCCCATTTTTTAACTTCACTCCCTCTGGCAGGTTTGCTGGATAGAGAAGTCCATGTGTTAAAGGAGGCGGACGAATGAAAATCGTGTGCCAATGTAATGCCATTGGCGCTATCCAGAATCCATGACATTATACTGTATAGTGTCGCGCACAATGTCACTTCTAGCCATAGTGCAGAAAAAAAGGAAGGTTTTATCGACTTCAGTCACGAAAACATATTCGCGGTTTATAATGCTGTGAATTTTTATGCAATGGCATTTCATTCTGAATAAAATGCAATGAATTTTTGGATAAAATAGAGATACTTTGAATTTTTACGACATAATTTATTATTGGGTTTTAACGGATTTCTTTCGCGTTTTAATTTTTTTTACCAATAAATTTTGGGAATTCGGGAAATGGAAAATTTGGGCAAGTCCACGGTTGAAAAAAAATTGAAAATCTAATATCATTGCAAATTTAATTTCAAAATCGCAATTTAAATTGTAGTTAAGACAGAATTATCTTTGAAATTTCATGTTTCATGGAGAATTTAAGAATTCTATGATTTTTAAGACTTGAGAACTTTTTTAAGAACTTAAATTTTCTATTAATTGCCTGAAATTTCATTTATTCACTTAATAATCCGCTTCAAATGTGCCAAAAAAAAATTACTGAAATTTCAAATGTTTTTGAATATTTCCCTATTAAATGAATTTTCAAGAGATAAATTTCGTTGAATTTCAAGTTAACTAAAGTGTGATAAATAGTTCAATGCTTTTTCATTGAATTTCCAATAATAATCCTCAAGCAGTGTACAATGTTTCATGTAATGGAAAAATCTTTATTTCCCCAAAAAAATTAAAGGAATGGAAAAATGGGGAGATTTAGAGATTGCGGGATAATCTCAATGAAATATCACATGTTGCTTTTAGGAAAAGCTTCTCAGTATCAATTGAGCAGAAAGGAATTCCCCGGAGTTAACTTCGAAATAGAATGATATCGATTGACAATAGAAATTTACTGGCAAACACTCACTGGCGTTTACATCTCCACCCACAATGTTTTTTATAACATACTCCTGTCTTTTATTGGTTTCATTTAGTTCTCTCTATTTTCTCAAGAAAAATCTCCTCCCCAAACTTACGCCACTAATCCTACCGAAAGTTGGAAGGAAGTCGATTTTCTGCACCAAAGATTTGGCTCTCCTCCCAAACAATCTCATGTATCTTTTTTTTTCTCGACTTTTCGTTGTCTCGTCTTCTGCTTCGGAAGATATTTAATCGCGAACGAGTTCATAGATTTTTAGACGAATTAAAGGAAATTAGAAAAAAAAAAATACAGTGGAAAAATAGCAGTTTGAATAAGAGGGTCATGGTTGCCACTGGCTAGTGATAGAACGAGATAATTTATCGTTTCGGGGCCGCTGCATCGCAAATGCGCCTCGAGAAACGTGCGTGTTACCGCACTGCGTCTACTGACACGGTTCTTGAGCACACAAACATGCGCAAGCACATAAAAATAAGTGGTTAAAAAAAAGTATTACATGTATTTTAATGATTGGATTTTATAGGCTCGAATCGTCGACGATTTGAATAATAAAATGACGTTCAAAGATTATCTTTGTTGGAAAGAATCGCTGTTTCGATTTTGTATTTTATTATATAGAAATTTTTAAAATCAATAGTGGTGGAAAAAAAATTCTAGCTCAGTAAATTATTAATTGAATCAATCATTTTTTCATCACATTCGTGAAATTCAGTTCAACGAACTGGAAAAATATTTTTAATATTAACAAAAAACCTCATTTCATGGAATTCATGACAAAAAAAATTCGTTCATTAAAAACATAAAAATGAATGGTAAAAAAAATATTACATATATTTTAATCATTGAATTTCAGTCTCAAATAATTGAAAATTTGGATAATAAAATAATATTCAAAGATTATCTTCGTTGGAACAAATTGCTGTTTTGATTTTGTATTTTATTATATAAAAGAATTCGAAAAATCAAAAGCGATCGAAAATTTTTTATTCTAGTTCACTGAATTATTAATTGAATCAATCATCTTTCGATCACATTCGGGAAATTAAATTCAATGAACTCGAAAAATATGATAAATATTCATTTTATAAAATTCAGAATTTTTTTTTCATCAAGAACTTTCCTGTTTCGTATAATTGAATGAATTATCATGCAAATCATTTTTTCCAATGCCGAAAACAACTGTTTGATGTTGAATAATCGAGACACTCACTCAGGCATGAGTGAGAAAGAGTTAAAAAAAAAAGTAAAGTAGTTGGCTACGACAGTTGGAGATAAAGAAAGGAAACAATGAGAAACACGATGCCTCCGTGTGTAAATACGTGCTTGCACGCATTTACTTTACCCTCGAGGCTGCGCGCGTAACTCAAACATAAAAGCGAGTATGACTAAAAGAATCTTTGAATTTTTAACAAGTACTCTCTCACACGCTCAACTACAGAAGCATTGAAATGAGAGAAAAAAATCCAGCGCAATTTTTAATAAATTTGAGAGCAAAAAAAAAGGATTTTATTTTTCCACAATAAAAAAATTATTCTCTTGGCATTCAATCTGCATTCGAACAAATAATTTCCTCTCGAATAAATTGAGTCATTCGTAAAATCAATGGAACGTAAAATTTATTTGCGATAAAAATTTATTTTTGTAACAAAATAAAATATTTATAGAATTTGAAATATGTTTTTGCTAATCCATTTATCCTGAAATTGTATTTTACGATTTAATATTGCAGCGAATTTTTTTTTTACTACAGATACATGTGGATCAATGTAAAATGTGATGTATTTAAGTAGATATTCAGCCGGAATTATATTTATTTGTTTCGCATGTGTGAAGAATTGTGGAAAAATTGATATGTCAAAGTGTATCTCTTCATCCATCGATTTTTCCCACTTTTTTTGTCGTTCGGAATGAAACAAGATTTGAATAGCGACAGATAAAAATTGAATGACGATTGTTTTGAAATAAAATTACGAGATTGACGGCGGCCATTAATTTTTTTTTTTTTTATTTCGCGGCCATTAATTCCCATCAAAATCCGACGTCAATCACATTTAAGTTGATGAAAAACTGAGCAAATTAAATCGAATTACAGAATTTTTTGAGTTATGTCAATTAAAAACGGATAAACTCATTTAATTATTATCAATTTTCAACCAAAAATTGAATGAAAACATGAATTAACGGGAACAAAAAATTCTCAACTAGTGGAAACGCCCGCGATTGAGTCAGACAGACCGCAAACTCGCTATCGATGCTAAAAACTGCGGAAGAATAATAAAGTTTGATTCATAAATTTAAATCTTCTTCTCCGTACTGCGAAAGTTCGGATATTATTTTACTCCGCTTAGTTTATATTCCAGTCTCGTTCATGTGCATTTGTAAAAAAGTTACGCGATGTAGGACGACATGTTGCACCAACTACAAACGCTATACATACACTGACACGCCCCCTACCAGTATACACTATTCACTGTAGAGTCAATAGATAATTTATGCAGAGAGAAGAGCTTAGAGCAACTATCGATTAATCGACCAAAGATTCTCCCCAATTTTTATTTGTGTAGTCGATATTGGAGTTTGACATTAAGTTTAGTTTATTTGCACTGTTTATTAGTTTGTTTTTTTTATATTGAATCGATGTTTATGAATTTATGATTGGAATGAAATTCTTCGTATTAATGAGGGAAATGATATTTTTTTCTGGAAGAAATTTTCGGGGAAAATCCCGCATTTTTTGGCTCCGAGTAATTTTTATTTTCTTAGGTTTTTATAATCAATGATTATCGATTATTATCGATTTAATTCTATTCTTCACGCTTCCGTTTTATAGTCATTATTAATACATAATACATTTTGAGGAATTAATTCAAAAGAATATTAATGACAAATTAAAATTTAACAACCAAATTAAATGCTAAATAAAATTTTTATACAAATATATAATTTTTATTCGAAAAATCTACTTAAACTTGAAGATTATATTTTTTTACATTTTTCTGAATTTTTTGCATAATTTTTGTCCTTGTTTTTTTCCCCCAG